>NHYE01005615.1:0-65673 GCA_002938385.1 Gymnopilus dilepis
ATTTGCAGGGAAAGCCTGAACGATTATATGAGCTATACAGTTGGCACGAAGGAATCAACCAGACGTACCCGAGCCATAGCAGGTCCGAATCCTTTCCACAGGGCGCGCACTCCGTCTGCAGCGATCGTCTTGCGGGCGCAGTCGAGCAAGCCGTTGTAAGTCCCTGAGGGGGCAGACTGTATTCTCGATTTGAGGACCTGCCAGATTAATCGTTAGCGTCCGAACCAGGACCTAGACGTCGTGCCACATACGTCAGGAGGGATGGCCAAGGCCCACATGGCAACGCCCGCAGTACCTCCAGCAAAAATGATTGCGCTGAGGTTCAGTTCCGAGGGTGATGAACCTGCTGGAGTCAAGGCTTTTTTCGTGACCTCGTAAGCTGCAAAGTATCTGCGAGAGAGAAGGCATGAGCGTGGCTTGATTTTGGTGTTTTCATGAAAACGCACGCAGCACTGCCAGGTCCATCACGAGCTAAAGTGGCACCTGTACCACGAAATATGCTCTTGACCCCCCCTTCTTTGTACAAGTGTTTCAGCACATCAACAACGCCTGTGTACTTTGTTTGTGATCCTGCTTGCCCTTGGACCTAGAACATACGGAAGTGGATGAGGAAATTTACGGGTGGGGATAAGTATTGATCGTTTCAGACCTGCAGCAGGACTTTGGCACGCTCTACGGGGGCCGTCACAAGCGTCGTGGGGACGGCCGAAAGGAAGCCAGCAGTAGCAAGTTCAGCAGTGGAGAGTGTCTCTGAGGTCCTTTTGGGTGTCAACGCAAAGATCAGCTGTTTTGATGCATCATACGCCTGCAGGAGATGGCTGTGAGTGGATATACTTCCAGAACAACGTGTCAGGATTGCTGACCCAGAAAGACATCGCGAAGATGGGCGTGACTCCTAGTAAAGGGGGTACAATGCCTCGATACAGCCTGGCAAAAACAGTTACTGACTAGACGATAAGATGTTTGCGAACAGACCTACCCTGTGATGCCATCTTGTGCGAGAGTCTTCTTTACGACGTCGATGGCGCCTTTATATGTCCCTGGTGGTGCAGTCTGCAGCCTTGTTTTTGTAAGGTCAAAAGGATGGCCTAAAAACTTGACTATTGGGACAATGACTGTGTACAACAGAAAGGTCAACGCACCGACTAGGACAGCGGAGACACCTCCAAAACCACCAGCAATGAATGCCTTAGCAGAGTCAGCGGCAGATACGCGGTTATCCATCGTCTCGTCGGTGGAAGGTGCGTCGCTCTGCGAAAGAAAGGCGTCAGAAGGAGATTGGAACCCGCACGAACGTAGCTTACCATCGTGCTGGAATCCAGAAGAAACCCGTAAAGATGCTGCTGGGTGGCAGATAAGGTATAAAGGGTATCTTTTGGTGAGCGAACGACGTTGAAATCAACTCGGTCTTCATCGTCTTCTACGGGCCGGATGCTAATTCATTCAGTGAACGTTTGCTTTTTCACATGCCAATTGTTAGCGCCGATCAATCTCCTCCTAATTATAAATTGGGCCTTTGACGCCTGCGCTGTGAGGGTGTATATACGCAAAAAACTAGAAATACACATACAATTAGGATATACTTTAATGAGCTACCGTCAAGATCTATAGTTACAGTTTCCGTCTAGATACTTATCCGCATCAGTCTATGATAAGTGGTAGCGCAGATCTCAAGAATCATCGTCCCGCCCAAATCCACCTACTGGCTCGTATGTAGCTTCTGTGGTGTCTCTGATCCAGATGAGCCGCACTCCATAGAAGAATGCGCAAATCAAAACAACGCCCAAAGCACCTACGACCGACGGTGCGCCATACTCATACCACCATGGGGGCTGATATGGTACGAGGAGACGACTGATTTGAATGACCCCACCCGTGCCCGTGCTGGTGGTAGACCTACCCCAGGCAAGGACTCGGGCTGAATCCATTTCTCCATTGGTTCCGCGGGCACCTTTGATCCCAACAACATACTCCTTCGAATCTGTCCTCTGCTGAAACACTACATCGCCATAAGCTGAAGAAGGTGACAAGAGAGTGGAATAAGTGGCGCCATCAAGAACGAGAGGACGGTTGTTGTTGAGAGGAGGAAGATCATCTTCCGACTGATCTTTGACAGAGCGCGGTGTTGGAATGAGATGCTGAGAAACGATGGTCTTGAGGCCATCAATGTCGGAATACAGTTGAGTTAAATTGTAGTCCTTAAACGCGTCGTCTGTAGGGCAAAGCAAGGTCCAGCTAACGTCAGCATATTCCTCACCGGCCCAAGGCGAGCCCTCCGGAGGTGCGGTTCCATTCAGGATCCATTCGAAACCAGCCTTATTGACCAGAGTAGACATGGTGCTGCCCTTAGCAGCTTTCACAAGTTTTCCGATAGTGAGTTCAACTGAGCGAGGAATCAGAACGTCCGACACTTCGTGTATGACACCGGTTTGAGTAAGTAAATCGCGAGGATATAATTCCGCTCTCATGCCAGCCCATCCGCCACTGGAACTTATGAAGTTAGTTCCATTCGGCAAGCGTTCGATCTTGATGTCTGTCCCCTCTAGACTGGCGAAAGAATGTTGGGACCCCGTCAAGAGATGGTTGGCATACTGGACTGAGTCGAGGGCATGATGCATTATTACATGTTCCAAGTCGTCTTTAGGTGTTGCTGACAGTAAATGTGCGCTGACCAATGAGCCGAGCCGGTCAAATGCTTCATTGCGAGGAATGAGGAGGGAAGTGCTAGGCGTTTTTCGCAGCATCTCTGCCTTGGAAGTTGAAAATACAGCGGCCAGAAAATGAGAAAGATTCAGAGAGGGCAAAGCAGCTTGCAGAGCATCAGGCGGAGGCGTTAAAGGACGGGAGACAAAATAGACAAGGACGTTGCGAATTTCAACTATTGGCGAACCCTGAGCCCTGGAAATCATTGGATTACGACAAGTCAACTCACCTGGCTCGCCTATAACAGCAGCGCCACCAAATCTGATGGTTTTCCCGGCAGGCTTCTTCTTGTCGTCAGAGTGTACCTCCACAGACAGGACTTGACGGCCGTAATTCAGACCGGGCTCCAGCAATTCAGTTTCAAGTAGACTTCCGTTCTTTAATTTCGTGGTAGACCACTTCCCAGGGAGAAAGTGGTACTGGAGCAAATTCTTCAGTTCATCTGAGCCAGGCGTAGGAAATTCGGGGTCATCGAAGATCGACAAAATATCATCTTTGGGTGCAAGAATAGTGTACTTCGTCTCAGTGTCGTTGATGAGGCCACCGAGATCGACTGAATGAAGGAGAGAGACAAACTTGGTGCAATTAAGGGCCAAAAGATATTTCTCTGGTGTTAGCTCGAGAGAGTCAGGGGACAAGAGTAGCGAGGAGACAAGATGTAGGACTCCATTAGATGCGTAGATGTCAGGTTCAACGAGCTTTGCGTCCTTCACTTTGACTCCCTCAGGACCCGTCACTATGTCTAGAGTAGACCCTTCCACCGTCGTTACTTCATATACAAGAAATGAGAAGGCAGCAGTCTCTCAAAAGTTATTAACTTACATTTGATAGCAGGGTCAAACGACTCCGACCATGTAACGTGGTCACCAACGACTGCGTGAAAATCTACGATACGATGCAAATCTTGAGATGAAAATTCGCTTTCCAGATAGAGCCGTTCGACGGGATGGAGTGCATTCCATGCATCGTCAACAGGAAGAAACAGGGTCAATTCGGCGGTGGAATTCAGTCGCTCAAGGATATCCGGCTTGACTATCTTCTGGAAGTAAGAGATAGACGCGCTTTTCGACACAACGGAGGCTACTCGAGCGGCATTAGTTCGAAACATGCGCAAAATTACATAAGAAAACCACAAACCTAAGTTTGGAGGAGGTTCCAACACTTGGTCTATACCCAACAGCATACCGTTTCCAGCGTCCTGCAGTCCTTTGACAACCTTGGCTCCACCCTTTCCAAAGGCATCGACACCAACATTCGCACTTTCCTTATGTGCAGCTAGACGCAGCCTTTGGGGCTCGCCACCAAGAGTCCCACCAGGGATTGGAAGCCACGGAGGGTTTGGCGGCGGCTCTCGGGAAGGAGGATCGATGGGCTTCCTGGGAAATAGTAGGGTCTTGTGCACGGAAACGGTATCCTCTGTCGGAAGCGCCGATAGACTTTCATTCAGGATATGGTACAATAGTTGCTGCCGTAGTTCTTCATTCACGTTGTCGGGCACGAGGTTGTCGTCCTCAAGGGCAGCGCGCCAGAGTGAATTAGTTAGGGAATGTTTCTTGATGGCGTCATTTGTAGGGGCGAATAATGTACTGCCATTGAGCTTGTTGAGTGTGGGGATCAGACGCGTTCGTTGGAGCAGGTGCAAGAGAGAAGAATAGTCCGGGTCGTCACTGAGAGCATCGACTAGGGTCCTGGAGAACGCCGGAGAGGACCAATGAGACTGTGAGGGCGTCGAGAATACAGGGAGGGCGATGGCCAGCAGGGCCAGAGGGAGGGAGGCTGCGAAGTACATGATGAGGGGAAGCCTGGCTCAGCCTGGCTGCGCGGGTCTTAACCCCTCGAGGTCAATGACATGATGCCACGTGACGCAATAAGCACCTTGACCCCAGCCTGTATCAAAATATCTGTCTCTCCATGCCATGCTGCATCTCCAACAGACTCTGACCGGCTACCCCGCTGCCGGCGTGCAGTATCTCGTACTTGGCCAGGAGTCCTTTCTGGTGAGGCTTTCATACTCGCTGGACACGCCTAGCCTCATACCATCCCCCAGCTGTATCCCTCGTCGAATGCCGTCATCATCCTCAATGCCCACACTCTCGCGCTGGTTCGCGTTCTGGCGTTCTGGGAAGCCTTTCCGGGGACAATGCATGCCAAGGACAGAGTTACGTGCATCTCAGTCGACTCGGGCATGAAGCTTGTGCGTCGGTTCTTTGACTCCAGGATCTATAGTTGCAGATACGAGTGTTCGTAGATTGTCGCTGCAATGAATTCACGAGTAGCTGCATGGTCTTTCTCTGACATTCGGCAAGGCACCTGGCGCATACATTCTACTCTTATACTTCCTGAGGGCCATGATATCACCACGTTAGACAACAAAGCTGGTACGCCAGCTTCTTCCAGAGTCGACGCGTTTTCTAATGATTCCAGGCTTGCTTGCCGTTGGCTGTGCAAAGGAATTGTCAATTTATACGTTGGTACTCGAGAATGATCTGCCTACCTGGTCGAAGAAATGGACTGCTAGGTCAGACCCTTTGCAGTCAGTATCTTAGCAAATCTGACAGTATATAGCACTCCAACCCCCGTTATATTGAACATTGCCCCCTCTTTAATGTATATCGCTGCCGTGTCAAAGGTGCGCTGGCTTATTTCCAATCTTCGCCTGTGTCACCTAAAACTGGAACTAGAAAGATAATGCGATCAGGTTGTATTCAACGACCTCGGGTCGGCAGACGCAAATAATTCCTCACCCTCGTCCTGTCATCAAGCTTTCTTGGAGGCGTTCTCAGGCCTCAAGTCGGTGTGTTCAATGCTCTACCTCCTTGACCTATGTTTGCTTAGTTTCTAACACAGTGACGACCTCATTCTTTACTCTGTGACAGCAGATGCAACTTTGCGTATCTTCTCTCCTGTTCTTGATGCTCCAGACCACTTGCAGCTTCATGCGGCGCTGGACATATACGCATCCCTACCTTTCTCTGTTGTCAGCCAACTTCAATCCTCTGAGTCTTCCGTTTTCTGGCTTGACCGTAAAACAGTGGAAAATGTCATCAATAACATCCTAAAAGATCCAGACCATACAGATGAAGGACGCAACAAGCGGATCAAAGAGATCAAAGATGACGGCTGGGATCTGTTCATGAGAATACTATCCGATGGTTCTATCGTGATCACTGCCGTGGCTGTAAATGCACCCTTTCCTTATTCTTTCCTGAAATCTCAATATGAGCACACCTTACTCTAGAATATTGACCGCCGGCCTCCAACTCTGCTGCAACACTTCACTCTACAGCAGTCTCAACCGTCAATATTTATTCATCCTCCGTCCTACCTCTATTTACTGCCAAATCCGGATGCTACTCTTTTGACCTTAGTGACTTCGCCGCCTCTCATTTCAATGGACCTCTCACCCTTGGCATTCTTTGATGCCCGTTCCCATGGTCTACAAGTCAATTCGCAGTGCCTCGAACGTATACCAGAAGAGGAATCCGAAATTGTCAGGTTTATTAGAACACCCGAGGGCAAAGGGGTTGCTGCCCTTCGTGAACGCGGCGGGGATGTATGGCAGGTTCACAAACGAGGCACAAAGCTGAGCAGGGCTGGCGATTGGGCTCAGGCAGACTTCGTGGTAGTTTTGGACCAAGGTAAGCGCCTTGAAAGCCTGCACTGCATCCCTAACGCAAACTCGCAAGGTCGACAGTTCTGCACATATTCAAAATGCTCCGGAATTCTTACACTGCATTCCTCTCCTTCCCAGGACATATCTATTCCTGGACTTGAATCACTATTCACGATGCCTTCTCCTACAACATATGAATTCATTCTTGGCGTCTCGGCGGACTTCACAATTACTCAGCTACAAGTTATGGACACCCCTGGCCTAGCTATTGTGAGGCAGCAAAAACTTCCCCTACCATATACCCCAAGATTTATTCTACCTGTGGATCCTATGGCTTGGGGGCATAGAGGTGGCTGGACGGACCATGATGTCCTGATAAGTATTTCTGAAGAAGGGGAGATTGTCTTTTGGGTACCAGAGGCAAACGCGGTCGATGGCTGGAAACAAACTCGCAAGGTTCGAACTGAGCGGACTGGATTCCGAAAAGTTCGGTGTAGCTCTGCTAAGAAAACAGCAATGAGTGGGTGGCGTTAAGTTTTCCTCTTTCTTGTTTAACCTTGTCTTCTTCAGTAGTCGGAGGTGCTAGCGGAGATGAATTGACTATCTGGGACTCTCTGGAATCAGAATTCGCCTCTGGGCTGGAGTTTCGAGGGAATTACAGGTAAAATTCTTTCCGTTGAAACGTTTGTGTTGGAATTAAGGCAATACCAGCGAACCAGTTCTTGATTTAGATTGGAGCTCAACACCCGATATGCAGTCAATCTTAGCCGTAGGATATGAACATCGCGTTGATATTCTATGTCAACAACGTATGACCTACTTCGCAGACGACCCTGGATGGGGGCTTTGCAGGACGATAGATATCTCAGGGTCAGATTCTCTCCTAGCCCTATGGGAAGACATTTTTACTTATTTCTATTGGCCTACAGTTTTACTCCATATCCGATCAGCGACTCAATCTGGTTAACCTCAGGCTCGTTTCTGATTGCTGCTGGCCAGCAAATGTATCTGTTCAGTGAATTACTCCCGGCAGAACAGAAGCCTTCTGGTGACGAAACACTGTTCGAACTTGTAGCACGCTTGAATGGGCCGCTTGACGATTATCATCCACAAATGTTGCTGCAGTGTTTAATCTGGGGTGAGCGCATCTATCATGTCGTTTTGTTCTCTGATATACTAATGATGTTTTCAGATAAAACTGAGATCGTGAAAGAGATCATCCTTAATCTTGCACGTGCTCTCTTAGCCGACAGTACAGGTACACACTTTACAACGCCTCCCCGGCTTCCTGTCGACCGATTCTTGAGCAATGACCAACCTTCTCAGAAGGTATGTCCTGGTCTGCTAAAGACATTGAGCTACATCATGACCGACCTTTATTGTCATAGAGAAATAATAAGCAGCAATATAAGTTCCTTTTTGATGGTACTGCAACGCCGGATGAAGAGTAAGGTTCTTGGTTTCATCCGCCCATGATTGTCCTCAAATTTGGCAATAGTTCCGAAGCCGTCGAATTTCGCCGACCAGTTATAAATCGCTTAATCAAAGTCCTAGAGTCCCATCGACTACCGAATCTCAGTGAGAATGAACAAGCTCATTTAATAGTCTTGATCCAGACCACTCTGGAGGTCAGTAGCTGCCCTTGTCCGTGCGCTAGGTCTGACGAATATATTGCAGATCGAAGAGCAACGCCGTGCTCTTGATTCCAACGGGCTCAGATATCTGATCTCAATGAGATCGTTCTATATCATAAACACCCGTTCTACCTCGCAGGATGCTGTACAGGCGACCAACTCCGCTCCCAAGCAGTCAGGACGGCGAGAACGTCTCCGCTACCGCGATATGATCTGGGCTTTCCACAGCGAAAGTCAGGAATTGTTGCTGGACGTGTCTACAGCTGCTTGTAGCGGTAAAATGACTTGGTCGGATGCTAGAGCTCTTGGCATAGCATTATGGTTGAAGTCAGGGGAAACCTTGGTCAGTCGGCTTCTGGGGCGTTCCGTCCCCGACTATCAGTTATTTGCTTACTTCCAACGTAGAAAGCTCAATTCGAAGCTATTGCTCGTAATGAATACATGGCAGGCGACACCCGTGATCCCACAGAGTGTTCCCTTTTCTACTTCGCTCTCGGGAAGCACAAACTTGTGCACGGTTTGTGGAGACAAGCAGCCTGGCATAAGGAACAGAGTGCTATGTTGAAGTTTCTTGGCAATGATTTTAGCCAATCTCGCTGGCGGACAGCGGCCTTAAAGAACGCCTTCGCGCTGCTAAGCAAGCAGCGTTTCGGTAAGGTCCTGAATGGGGTACCTAGGCGTAGAATCTGATAATTTCTCTAGAATACGCAGCGGCCTTCTTCTTGCTCGGAGGTTCGCTGAAAGACGCTGTCAATGTTTGCATAAAGCAGCTCGACGACTTCCAACTTGCCATAGCGCTTGCTCGAATAGTTGAGAAAGGCGATGAAGGCCCGATTCTGAAAGAAATTCTCGGTGACACTGTCCTACCCACGGCATTCAGAAACGGAAATCGGTGGCTGAGCAGCTGGGCTTTTTGGTTGCTGCATAGGCGAGACCTAGCAGTTCGGGTCCTTCTGGTGAGCAGATACGTCCTCTTGACTGCTTCATTGGGTTAAGAAACCTTCAGACGCCTCTTCAGGACATTGCTGCTGCTTTTACTATAAAAGTAAGCGAAATAGGGGAACCACATTATGATGATCCTGGCCTCGCTCTACTCTTTTCGCAACTACGATCGAAAACCCTGCAAGCTGCGAAAGGCACTAGCGAGATTTCTGGACGCGCTGAGTTCAACTTCGTGCTGCAAATGGCTCGTATATTCTGCAGAATGGGCGAGTATTTTTGAGAAGGACTACCATTCTCCCGTACTCATATTGTGATAGGGTGCCATGTTCTTGCTCTCGACCTCGTCAGTTCTTGGTCATTTGCCCGTCCTTCTGCAGTGATCCAAGAACAAAGAAAATCTGAGATTGTGACTCTTGCAACGCCAGCTCCCTCTCGACCAACGCTACCGATGGGACTTGCATCGCGCAGAAGGTTGTCTATGCTCATCGACATGGACATTCCATCACTCCCTCCTACTCGGAAAGCTTCACCAGCCGAAGGGTCCGATGTGGAAGCTCGCCCCATTGAGCCCATACAGGAAGAAAGCGACTTACTTGCGCGTCAAGAAGGTCTTGGGAAACTAATGAAATCTGCCAAACACGACGTTCAAATACCAGAGTTTGACATGAATGCCTTTTTTTAACACTGTCGTTGCATTTCTATCTACGGCCCAAGTTCAACGAAAGACTCTAACTGAGTCATTTCCGCCGAGCAAAAACCTTTGCTCGTAATGTATTCAATTGTACAGCTCATTATAGACATCGCATGACGGATGAGTTTGTCGTCGGACGATTTACTCTTGCACTTCTACTTCTCTCTTCTTCAGCACGAGATCCGAACCGATAACGCGCTTCCACACATCATGTACGTCATCTACGACGGTCTCGAAGTGTGAAGTTGCATCATATGAACGGGTGATAAAGATATTGTCTTCCTTTCCAGAGCTGGTAGGAGTGTATAGAGGAGTGATGGAAACAAATCTAACAAGCATGCTGAGTAATATGTGTGGGTATGGCAAATGCAAGCCTTACTTGTCATATATAGGACCAAGAAGTGCCAGACCAGGCCTGATCTCAAGCTCAGGTTTGTCAGTCTCCACGATAGTGCTGACAATGGCGATATAAACGTCCTTGGCACAAACGTTGTGTGTGGAGGAGACCATGGCGATGTAGATATCTATAACGAATCGGTTCGGCGTCTCTACTGAGAGAAAAAGAACAACATACCATTTCTGCGATTGACCTGGTTTTGAGGAATGATGATTTGGCAACTGTCCGAATCGTCTGTACCAGGAATAGGGTGCTTCAAGATACAGATAGCCCTGATGACCTTCCCCTCTTCGATCACTCGGACCTTCCCATCATCTGATCCAGTGAAATAGCTGGGATCTCCAATAACCTGTTTAGCTTTGACGGTTTCACCACCACTTGTCACTCCGACAAATTTGCCGTCAGAATCAGTGACAATCTTCTCAATGGGTTTGTCCAGCATGTATGTACCACCGTAGATTGCACTCAGACGGGCGAACGACTGAGGGAGCTCTCCAAGACCGTAAAGCGGGTAGATGTAAGGCGACTTGCCATAGCGCGCCATTGACGAGGTATAAAGAATAATGCGGTCATAGGTTGGGCGAGCAGGTTTGGTGATATAACTATCAGAATATGAGAACATCTGCTTCGATATTTGCAGAGTAACTTACTCATCATCCAGATAGAGAGCCATGGCATGACCGATAAAATCTTGGGTACCAGGCTCTAGTCCAAACTTCTCATATACGGTCTTCATGCTGTCCCTATCAAGATTGATGCCTTTACAAACATAGTCTCAGAATCAACAGATGAATGGAAACGCCAAAAGATGAACTCCACCTTGATGGGTAGCAGGGTCATCGTCCCTCCATCCTTGCAAGAACTCAAAGAATTTCTTGGCCCTTCTCTTCTCAAACAGGCCCATCAAAGGACTCTTAACAGCTTCCATCTCTGTGCTGGGGACTTTGGAAATCCTGCCATCTCGGTAGACGAAACTACCAGCGATCTGCTTGAACTCGAGGTAACGAGTCACATCGGTGTGGACCAAGATCTTGGTGAGTTCTCCAGATGCGATGATAAATTTGGGAACAAGGTCGACTGCGTAGTCACGGTCGCGACCGAGCTCTGTCGGAGGTTCTTGGTCTGGGCGGAACTTGCGATAGAGCTGTCGCAGAGGCTAGCTGTCAGAGAAGTGTCAATGGTAGATCGGGGCAAGCATTACCTGGGTAAGATTCAGACTGGCACTGTCACCTCCGTAGTAATCGTTTCTATCCATATGAAGGACCTTCTTGCCCTCAACGGAAAGCAAACCTGAGAGGATACATTCAGTCAGGCCAGTGCCCAGCACGATGACCTGCAAAAGGTGAGTCAAGCGATGGACTGGGCATCTTGCTGGCCACTCACGTCGTATTCCTCATCCATGATTGTTCAAATGTGTCTCTGTAGTAGGTGGTAGGATGAGATTGGTGATGGAGGAAACGTGGTTGCGCACGGCGCCGTCTTTATCGATCTCCTAACTACGCACGGCACGTGAACGCGACGCTAATTCATGTCAATGTCAGCCCCTGTCTTTTATTTCAACTTTGGAAAACAGTTGATGGTACAGATACGAAATTAACAAAACGGTACTATATCACATTAAAATGGATCAAATGGGCTCATTTCGCAAGAAAGTGAAGGGAAAGCGAAAGTGAGTATGCAAAAAAACAATGTCCCCGTAACACCAAAATAGATCCAGAATCCAGATACAAAAGTTAGCGCTAGGCCGCTCTTCCCCGCTTTGCAAGGGATTCGTCACTTGAATCGGGCTCAAGTTTACGTTTCAATTTCGGGGTTCGCGTTGGCCGAGCACACTGCGTCTTTATTGAAGAACTCGACGCGTTTGTGGTTTTCGACTCCCTCTGAAGTCTCTTCGCAAGTTTCAAGAGCGCTGTTCATATGTAGCAGATCAGTCCGCAGCCTGGTAAAAGACTGTGAAATGTGACTCGCCATTTTCATTCCGACGGTAATACTCTGCCCAGGCCTTCGCCGATCTTTGTGGGAACTAGAAAGGCGATTTGCAGAGAACAGGCTTAGAGATTGCACAATCACGTACTTTTTGACTATACGCGTCCCATCGCTCCTTCTGTGAAGCAGTGTGCCAGCTGGCAAAGGTCGCAATATGCTTGGCCGTTATATACAGGTCGGCATCTGTGAATGGTTCACCCTTCTGCCCCATTTCCTTTTCAGAATAAACGGGAATTGGCTTGTTGTCGTCGTCGTCATCTTCCGATTCATCTGGACCATCTTCCTCGTCTGATTCCGAAGCCGACTCTTCAGTTGTAGTAGGATCCTTGTATTTGGGTCTGGGACGAGAAGGCCTCTGCTTTTCGGACGGAGAAGATTCTTCGTCAGACTCGTAATCATCGCCTCTCGCTGCAGCCAATATCTTGTCGGGGACGTCATGATTATTTGACCAATGCGAAGCCCATGATTGGGCAGTGTGATGAGGTGCCTGTCAATAAATATAAGAAAGAATCTGCGCTTGTCCAAGACAGAAGCTCACCTTCTCAGCCAGTAGATTACACAAGTCCAATCTGGTTAGAGAAGGATCATGCTTCAATCGCCAACCAATGAATTTGATGAAAAAATCTCGGTCCTCTTTCGTGTACTTGTTTCCCCTACCACGATGAGGTATGACGTTCGAAGGCGGACTGGGCGAACGTGACGGCGGATCAGGAATCTTGATTTCAGCATTTGGTGGAGGTAGCCTGTCTCCGTAAACGGGCGACGGTGCGGTGAGACTGTTGATCGTGCTTCTGCGGCTACCCTGAGGCGCGTCTTTTGGCAGGGGAGGCGTGGAGTGGGCGGATTGGGGTGTAGATTTCTTCTGGATACGTTTGGCAGAGGGTGCGGAGACGGAAGCGCGGGAGGGCAATGGGTGAGGGGAAGGCTCTCGCTTGAAGGACGCGGGAGAGGGCTTTTTAATGGTCGGTAGTGATGTTTTGACACGCTCCATCTCGAGTGGCAAAGAACGTTGAGATCCACCAGCAGCAGCTGAAGAACGACTTGTATCCTGCTCCTTTTGAAGACACATTGCAATCCAGGCATCGAGGCGATTCTTGTTGTCGAGGTAATAGTCCTTCCAAAGACTTGCAGAATGCCCGTTCCTCTGGATCACACACGTTAGTCAAAGAAATGCTGTGAAGAGATCGGAAGTACCCCATGAAGACTATTCAGTGCGTCCTTGTAGCTTTCCTTCTGCCTTGCAGCAGTCAAAAGTTTCGTGAGCAGGATTGGCTCGTCTGAGCCTTCCACCGGGACGGACATGGCATACGCCTCTTGGATGATTTGTTGCGGCAAAAAAGGCATATTAAACGCGGGATTCATAGAATTGGCGGGCATATTGAAAAAAGATTGTTGGGAATTCATCTGACCACCCCATGAGCCCTGGTTGAAAGAGGCCTGCTGTTGCTGTTGCTGGGAAGCCACTGGAGTGGGCGGTGACCCATTCATGTGCGCGGCGTTCAACTGAGGCGCGTTCATTTGCATGGCATGCTCCTGCCAGTCGTTGTGGTGATGCCGGTGGTGCATCGACTGAGGAGGATAAGATTGGTGCTGGTGGTGAGGTGGGTGGTTGTTGAAAAAGGACTGATTATTATGTTGCGGAAGCAAATCATGGAAGCTGTTTGAACTCGTTGACGCGACATTGTTAGGATGGAAGCCATTGATCATATGGTGGCCCTCGAAGTTCATACTAAAAAAGAATTACAGGGACGGGCCCAGGGGGGTTATACGGAGGGTAGGATACTCAAAAGCAAGAAAACGAAAGGGGCAGCAGCGCGGACAGCGCCTGTCCAGCGACCCTGCCGACTTCAAAATATTTACCTCTTACAACTCAATGGACCCACACGTGACAACCTTAATATCAAAGCTACCCCGCATGTTCCGGTCTGCCTATGTTCCGTCCTCTTTCTTCACACTCCTGAACCTCCACCATCACCATGGTCTTCCCCAGATTTCCCCAGCTGCGAACCGTCCAGCGCAGAGCCTTCCACGCTTCTGCAAACTGTAAGGCCCTAAGCGCCCTGGCTCTCCCCAAGGCCGAGCAGGTATCCGCCAACTGGAAGGGCACCAGTGCGACAGGAGGATCGACCAAGAACTTCATCGGTGGAGAGTTCGTTGAGAGCCAAACCACCGAATGGATTGATGTCCACGACCCAGTGCGCTTCGACACCAACCGTGTTCCGCGGGGTTGCTCAATTAGGGGCTAACATTTCCCAACTAGTCCACACAGACTGTGCTCACTCGCGTACCCCAGACGACCGAATCCGAGTTCAAAGATGCTGTCGACGCTGCTTCACAAGCCTTTAAGACGTGGAGCCGAACGAGTGTCGTTACGCGACAGAAGTTTGCCATCGAGTATGTAGCGACCTACTGTCGCGTATGCCCGGTTATTGATCAGCACTTCTCTAGGCTTCAGCACTTGCTCCGTCAGAATGCGGAATACATTGCAAACAGCATTGTACTGGAGCAAGGAAAGACGCTAGCAGGTATTGTCTGCTGCTTTGGAACCCCTGTTCTCTTCAGCTAAGTGACGGAACTCTAGACGCACACGGCGACCTTCTGCGTGGTTTGCAGGTCGTAGAGAATGCCATTGGGATAACTTCGACGCTCATAGGCGAGAAGCTAGAAGGTCCTTTCTTTCTGTTGGTCACTAGTGTCTCGCTGACCCTTTGAGCAGTTAGCAAAGATATGGACACGGAAGTCAGGAAAGTACCCCTAGGTGTCTGCGCAAGCGTTGCACCTTTCAATTTCCCAGCGTGAGTTTTCCATCTTTCAGACTTGGAAAATATATACCTATTCAACCTGTGAAGTATGATTCCCCTATGGACTATACCTATGGCAGCCGTTACCGGAAATACCCTGATTCTTAAGCCCTCAGAACGAGACCCAGGAGCCGCAATGATCATCGCTGAACTTTGTCAGCGCGCTGGTGAGAAGCCAATTCCACTCGGGGTAATGCACAGTATCCTCATTATCTTTTTAGGTCTGCCGTCCGGTGTCCTAAATGTCGTTCACGGCGGAGTCCCTACCGTCAATGCTATCTGCGACGACCCCGCTATCAGAGCCATTAGTTTCGTTGGTGGTGATCGTGCTGGTAAACATATATATGAAAGGTATTTGCCTAGACTGCCATCGAGAGTGGGACCTAGTTAATCCATTTTAGGGGTACCCAAAACGGCAAGCGAGTCCAGGCAAATCTAGGCGCTAAGAACCATGCAGTGCTGATGCCCGACGGTCCGTCTATCTGTGATGAGCGCTGACTTTGGTCTGAGTCCTGTTTTAGCAAACAAGAACCTTGCGATCAATTCTATTGTTGGGGCAGCTTTCGGGGGTAAGTGTCAAGTCGTCATCAAATACAATGTACTAATTCAATCGCAATCGTAGCTGCTGGACAACGATGCATGGCTATCTCAGTAGCTGTCATTGTTGGAGACTCCTCAGCATGGCTTCCGGGGCTTATTGAACGTGCCAAGTCACTCCAGGTGAACGGCGGCTTTGAGCAAGGCGCTGATCTGTAAGCACCTTTGTTTCTGTGTATGCAAAGTCCTGACGTGTCCGCAGGGGTCCTCTGATCTCGCCGGGAGCGAAAGACAGGGTTATTGGACTTATCAACTCCGCGGAACAAGAAGGTGGCAAGATCTTGTTAGATGGCAGAAATTTCAAAGCACCAGAAAATTACCCGTACGGAAACTTCGTCGGACCCACAATCATTGTGGGAAACACCTCGATGAAAGCATACAAGTGAGTCTTGATCATTTAGAGAGACAATGTTTGATGCTCACTTCACTTGAGAACTGAGATCTTTGGACCTGTCCTCGTGGTCCTACAAGCCGACACCTTGGATGAGGCGATTGAGATCATCAACGAGAACAAGTACGGGAATGGGGCTGCCATCTTCACTCAATCTGGTGCTACTGCGCGACGCTTCGAAACAGAGATCAATGTTGGCCAAATTGGTATCAATGTGCCAATCCCAGTACCTCTACCCATGTTCTCGTGGAGCGGCAACAAGGTGAATTGACATTGATTCTTCTCTGATTCATAAGAGCCGCCTAATTTTGTTGATAATAGGGAAGCGTACTCGGAGATATTGGTTTCTACGGAAAGGGGTAAGTCAGCTATATTCCCATGCAGGTGAACAGGGTGCTCAAAGTTCAAACAGCGGGATCAACTTCTATACTCAAAACAAGGTATTATCTAGCTATCAAAGACCAGAATAATGCTTGACTGATGCACTTCTTGCAGACAACGACAAGCCTATGGAGAGCAGAGGATGCAGTCGGCAACCGTGCCGCAGTGGAAATGCCCACGCACCATTGATCTATCCTCCTACGTCTATCAAATACAATGTACCAATACCTCAAAATGCACATCGATACGTGGAAATCAGGCGGTTCCTTCTTCTGAAGCTTTAGTTTTTCCTGTGACTTGATCCAAAAAGGCATTTGAAAGAAAGACACATTGTTGGAACACCTTCTCAAAGCCAGACTACAGCAGAGGGGATATCAGAATTGGAATCAAGCAGTCGGAAAGCTGGACATACCATCCCACCATAGTAAGGATCTGGAATAGGTTTATTGTCCAGATACGATCCCCACAGACGAACTTCTGCTGTTGCATTAGAGGGCTTCATACTGTTTAGATGTCGAAGATTGTTTTCGTCTGCAGCCAGTATATGGGTGAATTGGAGAAAATCAGAAGTCTTGACTTGACGGGCCGTGCTGTCAATTGGGACGTTGTGCTGAGAAACCCTTTGAGCCTTGCTCATCAACCAGATTGACAGAGAACGAGTGTACCTTCTTGCAGACGGCAACAGTCCTGATGTCGTCATCCGAGGATGAGTATTGCTTGAGCTAGGATTAGCCTCATGGAAAAGCTCACCTCTCATCTGGTTCCTCTCCAACATGATACCCTGCTGTTCCGGCACTATCGACTTCGATGTCGAGCCCTCGTTTCTGAGCAACGTCTTTCAGAACGGCTTCGCCCATCGGTGAGCGGCAAATGTTGCCTGAAGGGGTACGCCAGGAGCTTTAGCTTCCTGATCTCAACCGAAATACAAGAGAGTTAAAGGAATCATGCCTAAGCAGACAACCAGCACCTTGAGATCTGGAGAAGACATAGGTATCGCAGATGCAAAGATGGTGGAAGAAATAAACTGGGGTCAAGCTCAAACCGAAAGATCAGATCAGTAATGAGCTGCGCTATAAATAGAATAACCTCTTGATCATTAACCACGACGACTATGCCCTCCCCGCCCATTGCGCTCTTTACAACCACGATCGCCTCTCAGCCGGTTCTGAGAAAACGCCAAGGTAATCACACCTAAAGGTCGATTTTTGATAGCGGTCTGAATAAGATCTTTATACAGAATACCTCTTTCGTATCTTGCAGGTCAAGAAGATACCCTTCACGGCGTATGACCTTGCCTCAGATGAGGACGCTAAACGACTGTGGAGAAGGAAGGCGCCACCGAGTTAGCACATCCGCAGTGTTTGGACTATCGACGTCATTGATGTCTTCTTATATGAACAGATAAACAACAGCTACCTGGCATCCTCGTAGGAGGTAAATATCCCGGCGTACGTCGCTTTTTCCATCTTTCTCGCGGATCAGGCTCATAATGTTCTAGTCCTTTGAGGAATTGTAAGTCTCGATTGCAACTCGCGATAACCGACTCTCTGTAATGACCGAGTTGGGTGCTTCGTTCAGTGAAGAAGCAGTCGAGCACGACGAGCTGGATATCTTCCTCCGGCTGAAAGAATCTTGGGATCCAGCCATCGACGAAGAGAGGCCAATGCCCGAGGCTAAACCCATAGGCGTGCCGGGTGCCTCCACTCCCCTACAGATGACCCCAGAGCACCTCAAAAGCAAATTATATCCTCCGACGGCTTCTCCCTCTCCCCTCAGAACAAAACCCAAAGGTGTGCCTGTCAACAAGAGGACGGATGAGCTTGATGTAGGAGAGGAGCTAGGCAGTTTTGGTCTCCAAGGCGTGAAGGTCACGGAGGATGAATTGCGTAATTTGATCGCAGAGCTTGGTCTTGATGATAAAGATGCTGGGGACCTTGCCAAGGGTTTGAGTGATGCCCCATCGGGTACCGGCTCTGAATCTCCAGCAAAGGAAGGGGAAAAGGAAGCGCCTAAACCAGAAGTCCCCTCTCAAGATGAAGTAGTCCCGAAGGAGGTTCGCGATACGCCTGAAGAGAAGACGAACACGGAGGCTGCTGAAGAAAAGCAGGCCCCACAGGAAAAGCAGGAGAAGGGGACTCCAGAGGCAGTCAGTACAGAGGCGGCTGAGAAGGCTCAAGAGGGGTCTTAAGGTTTACACATATAATGAATGACCAAGAGGGGTAATCGCGCAGATTAATGTGAATGATAATGTAATTTCAACGTACAGCAGTGGTTCAGAAAATGATCATGCGTTTGGGACACGAGAATTAGTGATCGAGAACAGGGGGATATTGGCAGAGAAGAAGTGGTCTATCTTTACTTTTCTTCATCATCGTCGAAGACTTGCTTCGAAGACCGTCGTCTGAGGCCCCTTGTCGTCTCTTCTTCTTTGACAGGGATACTTTCTTCCTCAACTTCCGATTTAACCTGGAGGTATAAAGGACTCAGGATCATACAATGCATATTCTATGTTGCTTCGCACCAGTCTTTCACGAGAACCTCTTGACCGGCGCCTTCTCCGAGACTCCTTTTCGGCAGAAGGCGATGGAGGTGCAGCCGAAATGCTAGAAGATGATTTCTTTGATTCAATAGCGAGCTCCCCTTCGGTTGCGTCTTCTCTAGAGCTTGACAACAGAAGAGGGAAAACGCAGGTGACGAGGATGAGCGACAAAATTAGGAAGAATATCCCCCCAGAAATTGTAGCTGAAAGCAGGGGGAAACGAATAGCAAGCCCTCTACAATAGGAGTTCAAGATGAAAATGACACAAGAGGTACTCAATGAAAGGGGCCTTACCTCACGCCATGGGGCACGACCAATCCACGCAGATACGCAGATGTGACGCTTACTTCCCGTCCTTGGCCAGAGCCGAGGGTCTTCCACGAGTCCTCTCTACCAATACGTACATGAGCGGACAAGCCTGATTTCCCTGGGACAAAGGATTCAAGCAACACGACATTGATATGTGAGGTGGTCCGTGTCGAGAAGAAAAGGCGAGACGTGGGTGGCAAAGCTATAGCCTGTGCAAAATTAGCAAGTGTACCGCACACATGCTTTCTGCTTACAGGTCTACGGACATGAACCACTGTCTTGTTTGCAGGTGTGTGCAGTGTCAGGCTAGTCATGAAGTTTCCGAGAGCAATATTTGATTCGGTGTATGGTAAGGCGAGGTCGACAGAGATGTCATAACGTTGGTGAGAGCTCAACGGAGGCAGATTCACAAAAGCATAGGGTGGAACGCCATCCCTGATGGGCATAAATACGAGCTATGTAGCGCAGACGGAGACGGACCGACCCGTATTGCAGATACAGAGGCACTTGCCAGCTAACTGAAAGATTGGACCAAACTATCCATCCTGCTGCAGCTGAGAGGAAAACAATGACAGGAATGAAGAAAGAGCAAACGAAAAGGGGAACCAGTCTGGGAGCCAAAGGACGCACAGCGGCGAGGACGGCGGAGACCAGACCCGTGCTGGATATGCGCGGCAACATGACGTTCGGGGGCAAGAGACGCGTTGAGGGACGGGACTAATTTAGATCACACGTGATATCTCCCTCTTGACCCACAACCAATACCATGAACTTGAAGGACCTCTTTGGCATAGATCCTCAGTCTCCTCGTCTTTCAGAGTATCTCTCTTCGCTGGCAAGCGCTGCTTCGATCGATGCACCTCCTGCGCCAGAGGTCAAATCATATCCTGACGCTGTCTATCTCAATTACTACCCTCTTGGACTCAGTATTTTGTTTGCTCCCAAGAATGGCTACAAGCCTACGTCTGGACTCAAGTTCGCTGATCTAAAACATGGGAACTTATCTCTCGACAGTATCTACATCTACAACGTGCCCAAGAAATCTCAGGAACGCGCAAAAGGCACCTCTGTGCGTGTGGCAGAGCTGGCCTTTGCAACGTACCCAATCTCCCCTTTTGATCTGACAATCGATGCTATTGCCAAAGATAAAGATGGGAAGACAGTTCCGCGGCCTCCGAAGTTGGAGGTGACCAAAGAGACAACAGGGAAGGACTTTGTAAAGGCACTGGGAGAACCTGACCGGAAAGGTGGCGGAGCCGGCCCCTCGTCGGGATCGATAGGGATCTGGTGTGAGTGGACGAAAGACGGGATTATGGTCGAGTTTGGAGGAGACGAAGCCAAGGGACCGCAGGCTTGGGAGAGAGGGAAGGATGCCGTCTGGAAGAATATTACGCTCTTTAGTGTATAATTAGAACCGGTTATATTTGACCATTGCGTGGGCATTCTCGTTTCGTCTCTTCCCATTCTCATTCTCCTGCGCATGGAGAGCTCAGCTACAGCAGCCTCCAGCTCGTCCCGTCTATCCTCTTCCAAATTTCCTCAAGATGAGCCCAGTTTATCCAAGCAAAATCTGTTCACCGAGACCACCTATGAGCTAGATGCTCTTTCCGCTACTCAACCTCCTCTAAGACCGCAACCCACCTCATGGCTTGGAAAAGCCACTCGTTCCTTCGCCAAGAGCAATCCCCGCGCACATTCTCGTCTCGCAAGAGCAATACGATATTTCAGGGGACCGAGACCGAAGGTCGATCTTCCTCGTATGTCACCCGTACTGTTGTCCCGGGTTGCCCTCGCTCATCCAAATCGTATCAGCACCGAAGCCTTTCCTCGACCTTGACATCCGTATTGGTGCAAAGCGTATAGTCGCTCCTATCGAGTCTGCGCTAATCAAGACTACGCGGCCGTTGACCGTTCCGTGGTTGTTCGCGATCCTAGTGCCAGCTTATATCATCGGCTTCGCTTTCTTCTCCAGGCAGCAGTCATTCCTCACGCCAGCCGACTCCTTTATTGGCTGCACTTCAACGTATTGGCTGGCTAACAATCAATGTGGTCAGGATGGAGTGGCCTGTGGTCCATTTGACCAATCCTCTTTCGACTTCCGTTGCCCAGCTCAGTGCGAAAATGTCATTCTACAGAATCCAAGGACGGTCGGAGATGAACAGATTGCCTTCAAGCCTCTTATTGTGGGCGGTGGGGACTCTAATGGGACATACAGAGGCGATTCTTTCATCTGTGCCGCCGCCATCCAAGCGTAAGTTCCCCACGAGCTCTCTTCCTCGCCGAAATCTAATATTAGGTTTCTGCAGTGGCGTAATTTCCGCCAAAAAGGGCGGATGTGGTACACTCGATCTCTTGGGCAACTTCACAAACTTCCTTCCTTTCACTTCTCATGGTCTTACATCTCTCGGCTTCCCTACTGTCTTTCCTGTCTCGTTTCGCTTCTCTAATCATACCAACCTAACTCATTGCTCAGACCTTCGCGACGCAGCTCTTGCCTTCAATATCCTCATCACATGCGCCCTATTTATTCTTCTGCGACCGAAGCCTATTGTGCTATACTGGTCGTTAGTTTGTATTGGTTTCTGGCACGTCACTCTTTTCTCCCAACCTCAAGGTCCCCCGCCGGCATTAGACGTCGCATTCGGAACATTCCTTCCTGCCCTGTTTGTCGCCTATGCTTTCTGGAGACTCGCCTTCCGATTCGTTCTGCCAGCGTTCAGCAAAGCGCCTTTGGAATCATGCATTTTATATCTTAGCGGATTTTGGGTTGGCGTACTCAATAACCTCACGTTCGACAAACTGCCTCTCAGTCGCCTCACCTCATCAGACTTGACCAAGCGAAGAGGTGCCATAACGACTTTGGTGGTCATGCTCGTCATCATCATCATACTGGTCATCAACCAGATACGCGTTGTCAGGAAGACGGGTTGGCTACCTTACTATCTGGCATGGTACATTGCCGGCGGCCTTGTCACTTTAGTCATTGCACTACTCCCTGGGCTTTCTCTTCGCCTGCATCACTATATCATTCCAATGATTATCTTGCCTGGTACTGCCTTTCCAACAAGATTATCTGCCATCTATCAAGGGTTACTCCTAGGCCTGTTCTTGAATGGAACCGCAGCATTCGGCTTTGCATCCATCCTTCAGACCCCAAGTGATGTAAGTGATCTACTAATCACTTTTATCCTATAACGGTCCTCATAATTTTGTTAAGCTTCGTCAAGACGCGCCTATTGGCACAGACCTGCCAACGTGGGTAACGAACTCCACGAATTACAATTCGAGTATTTCGTTTGCAGACCAGCACATCTTCTGGGCGCCGTTGACTGATGGATGGGATGGCTTTGCACTTCTCGTGGACGACGTTCAACGATATGCGGGGCCGGCTTTGAATTTCTCCTTAAACGCACTGAACGCGAGCCTACCTCATTTTTTCCGATTAGCTGTGAGTCATGATTATTTTGAGTGCATCGATCAATCTCTGACTAGAAGAACTTAGTATACGTCAATGGGTACTGCTGGTGACTTCACAATGGCAGCCACTCTCTGGCCAAATGGCACTTGGGTGGACCCTCTTCCTGGACCTTCATAGGCTCCTGACCGCTTAGGGCTTTATGGGATTCAGTATACAGTATTTTTATTTTCAAGTAAAGGATAACATTAATTAGCAGTTGTACATGGTTCGGCACATCGCACAGACAATATATATACCCGCGGAATGTAATATTTAATTTCTTGCCGTGCAGGCTTTTGGACAACCCTCGTAAGTGCCGCAGGCTATAGATTCTAGTGTTAAGACACCGTGAGAAACACATACTGGACGCGCTCTCCGTCCTCAGTCCATCGTCATAGCGCTTCCAGGCCGATGCTTCCGTATTCTCTCAGTCCGCATATATGTATTCTTGCTTCCCCAGATCTGAGTGAACTCCTGGAAAGGTCCTCGTTACCTCCTTTGCCTCACATTCTACAATCATTCTCTCCTCTACCTCAAGGTATACTACTAATCTCACCATCGTGGTATTTGACGCTGATTGGCGTCTATCTGACTTAGTTACTACTCGAACTACATCGTTGGTATCAGTGCAACATGCCTCTTTTGCTCTTCGCTTCTCCGACTTGGAAGAGGTGGAGAGGGCGTGCCAGGAAGATGATAACCAGCGTGCCATTCGATCCATTGACTGGATGACCGCGCGTATTAACAAGCGGTGTGCAAAATGGGTGCAAGATATGGAAGCTTCGGGCGAAAAGGACGTCATCCGAACTCCTTGGTGGGATGAACTCCGTCGTTGCGCTGAGGGCGACTTCGTACCTGCCAAGAACGAAGGCTGGAACCACCCAATTTCTTGTACGTTTTACCCATCTTGAGGCTTTGGATATTTGCTGACGAAACCTGCAGTAATACTTGCCGTATCTACGACCGCACCCAATCCTTTACAGGCTATCACTGCATTACATTCGCGAAGTAATCAATTTCCGCCCTGGGTGGACACTAATTTCTTGCGGTATACCCTTATAATACATTCTAAGAACTCGCCTCTCTCAGATGAGGAGTAAGTGTTGCTTGCTTGCTTAAATTTGCTGAATTCAACAGTTTGAAACTTTGAATAGAGCTGGCGCACTCTTCAATGCTGTCAAGAAACAGTTTGGGTTGCACAGCTTCCTGCTGTCGCTCGATTTACCTATACCTCCTCCCCCTCCTATACCTGTCCCTGCTCTTATTCCTCGATTACCTCCTCCTCCTTCTCACGATTCTTCTGCCTCTGCTCCTCCCGCGACTTCTGCTGCTGCTGGAATTCCCGAGAGCGCCTCGATTCAGACCCCACTTAACACGCTAAGGATGGAGGAAAAAGACATCCAACAGACAGCTCGATTTACCCGCGAGTTCCTTGTAATGAGTCTGATCCCCTGGATGGAGAAATACGTCGTCGAATGGAATGAGAATGTGCGTGGCGTCTCAGCCGATTGATATAGAGATACTAAATGCTGATTTTGACGTATAAGTTCTCTTCGACACGTCGCCTCCCATCCCGTTTGTTCTCTTCGACGCGTCGGTTATTCGGCTCACAGTCGACCACCCCTGTACCCACACCCTCATCATCTACACATTCCCTACCTGGCCGGTCCCAGTCTTTGTCACTGAACGGTGGTCCTACCCCTCCTTCTCAACACCGTCGCCTCGCGGAATTTGCGACTATATTAGGTGATCTGAAAGTAGCTGTGCCAGTGTGGGAAGCTTTACGAAAGGAAGGCAAAGGAGGTTCGGTATGCCCTGTCCCAGAGTGTTTACTTTTATCATTTTCTTACGTGTGCTTTCACGTCATTTTGATTATGACTTATTAGGATGTACTTCCACTCCTCCTTGCACCATCTCCTGCAGTACCCCTGCATGCACAGTCGGCGTTGAGCTCTATTCATCCGGACTTAGCAGATCTACCGCCATACGCACAGATACGGGCGCTCTTGGTTGCTGTCCGTTGGGAAAACGGAATCGCTACACAGGATTTTCTGAGTAACGTTTTAGAAGGAGAGCGGTGGCTAGTCTGGGCTGCATCAAATGTTGGTTCATCGCGCGCCCTATCATGCTGATATCTATGAGTCTAACAGTTTTGATCTTTCTAAGGCAGAAGAAGCACCATCCGCCTTACTCTTAGCTCAAGCTGCCCTTCTTAGCGCAAAAAAGAATGCGAGACGGAGATCTGCCCTATGGTATGTCTCGGCCGCAAACCGTTTGGAAAAATGCGGCATCGTGAGTTGGAATTTCTGCGCTGATGTCCTTGTCTAAATGCGTTGTAGAAACCCTTGACAATGTATTTTTTGCGCAAGGCGCAAGATCTCTACTCGGTTCCTATTCCCAAGGAGTTATCACCGTCCTTTTGGGATTCTGAAGGTAGAAGCCCCAATACACGAGAAGGTTTGGAGGACATTAGGTGTGGTATTGCTCACCCTCTAGGTTAGTATCACGTTTTAGTGACAAGACCTTCTTGCTCATGTTTATTTCTTTCCTCCAGGTCGTCTTTTGTATACAACTGGCGATGTAGCTGGTGCCGTGAAATTGTTCCTGACTCTTCTGAGAGGTGCTAGTCATTTGCCAGCCTCTGGGGATGATGGTATGAGATTACCATCTAGTGACAAGCTTTACTTAGACGATTTCCGCGTTGCTTTCAACGTGAGTTCATGCTTTTTTCGAACACCATCAGGCCTCATTGTTTCCAAAGTACTGGAAGTCGACGGAACCCGAGAGCATATTGCAAACAGATTTACATATCCCTGTCAAATTTTGTGTCAGCAAACAAACGCGACTCAGATTTCCCACCGAGGATCCCGATGGCAATGCAGATGTCTGGGCAAGTCGGCAGGAGGATTGGAGAACTTTCTGGCGATCACAAGGCGGCAAGGAGAATGTCGTGCCTGCTGGCAAAGTCAGCACGAATGGTATGAAAGACCAGTGTGCAAACCCCACTCCAGCTAACATTATCGTAGAGCTCTTTTGGGTAGACCTTGTCGTGCAGAACCCCTTGGACGCAGTAATCAATCTATCCAATGTCACACTAGTAGTGCAAGAGTCAGACCCTTCTAGTTCGGCTCGGGTGGAAGATCTAGTCGAAGTCGAAGTCATAAAGGAAGTGACCATCGGCCCCAAGGAAGCAATCACCGTGCGTGTGTCGATGAACGCGTTTCATACTTTGGGATAACACATCCATAGGTCCCCGTGTCACTCAAGGCGAAAAGGCCTGCGAAGTTGAGCATTACGCATGCTCGATATGATTTCCTTTCTCTTTTGCCGACGACCGAGTCGCTTGCTTGTCGTGGTCGGAGACTGAATGATACCGCTTTCCAACGGCAAAACCCAACATACGCACCTGATGTGATCATGAAAGTGGAGGTAGTCCCGTCTGACCACAGGCTTCTCGTAAGCTGCATCGACGACGAGCCGATGGTCCTCTTACAAGGGGAGAATAGGAGACTTAGACTTTGGTTGACCAATGCTGGGTCTAAACCTATCAAAGAGGTGTGGGTGGTAGCTGGGGCCGATGATGACATGTGGCTAGATTCCGAGGATCTGGTTCCAAACTGTGAGTGCGACAAGTTCAAAAATTTCTCCCCGGCGATATTTAGTTGTTTTTCAGTTGTCCCAGAGACGGAGCTGATCGAATCATCAAATTCTTTGCTTTCCAGTAGGCCTCACCGACTGTCACCCAAAGGGACAGACACATCATTCAAAATTCCTCCGGGTGAAAGTGTCGAAGTTCCTGCCGTCCTTCACGCAGAGAGCATAGGAAAACACGACCTTTGCCTCCTCTTTATCTTCCGAGAGGTCTGAACCCTTTTCACTCACGTGAATCACTTCTAATACTTCTCAAAACTGTAGGATGAGACACAATCGACGTTTCATTCGACACAGTTGACCCGTTCATATGAAGTTCAGCCTTTATTAGAAGTTACCGTCGCGGCACAGCCAGCTCAGTCGGAAGATCATCTGTTCTGCTTGCACTTAGATGCGACGAATGTTTCGCAAGCTGCGTCAGTCGATATCTCGCAGATCACTTGTCTAAGTCCTCAGTGGTCATGTCGCGTACTGGATGATTTCAATTTGTGAGTAACACGAGTACCGTATCGGTCTAATTGATCTGAGAGATTGCCCAAGATTTGCAATTCCACCGAACCAATGTGTTCGTCTTGCGTTGGGGGCGACGCAGGCATCTGATCCTTCAGGCTGTACAGAGACTGTGGACTTCGTCTGTAAGAATCTTGGAGGTCTTCTAAAGGGCCTGGCACTTGGCGACTCTCAACCGCCTCCAATAATCGTCCATTCCAACCACATATCGCATGGCGGTGCGAAAAAGTCCGTAACGAGCCCCGCAATATCTAGCTCCCTGCGAAGTAGCCGACGCAAGTTCATGTTGGCCAGTACGTCTCGTCTACTTCCTCACCTACCGTCTTCCTCTCTTTCTTCCATCTTCCCGCTATACGACCCTTCAGCAGTTGACCTGATCATCTTCTGGGACTTGCCTTCGCGGGGTATCTCGGGCCATGTCAATATCCATGGAACAACTCTAGGAGCGCGGCACGGCATGCTCGATGACATTGTCGAAGACGCCGCCGCGGCAAAGGTCAAGCGCAGCATGTATGCAGAGACACGAAAGGAAAACATGGAAATTTTGGATGCCATCCGTCATAGTGAGTGGAACGCAGAGATGGATCCCATCGTTCTATTCGCAAAGGATATGGGAACGATACAACACGATTTTGGGACAGGGTAAGCATTTGTATCCTGACTGCTAGATTGCGAACTTATAGAGGAGGCATGCTACTCCCAGGCCTTGTCGTACATCTGTAGAATTGCGACTACGCAATCACTCTTTGACCCATCCTGCACGTTACACTCTCAAACTTGGGTCGAGTACGGGTCAAACACCGAGGTCTGTAATGCTCTGAGATCTTAGATTCCACATTCTGACTGTTCAAATCTCCAGGCATTGTCTTTCACCTCTGTACGTTGGTCGTATGACCTTTCGGGGAACAATTCCGCCTGCTGGACACGATACGCTTCATCCGACGCTTTGGATTTCTAAGCCTGGAACATACAGTCTGGACCGGTGGACCTTAGAGACGGAGGTCGACCGACTTGACAACCCCGGTGCCAAATGGCGACGATATTCACAGACGCCATCCAACAGTGATACACCTTGCTTAGTCGTTTGTGATTCGCGTTCATAGAGATATAGAAAGATGGTATACACAGCTTCCAATAGAGATAGGGTGAGGCAGGTGACGAGATACTCAGCAAATCGTGCCTTCGAGAACCTCACCCTCTCCTCTCCTTTTCTTGCTTTTCACGTTCAAGTCTTTCCTTCCTGGCGGCGGCGATTCTCAATTGCTTGACGCGCACGTTGAAATAAGTCTGTTGCATGAATGGTGAATTGAACAGAGATTCTCCAGCAACAATTAATACTTACACCTAGGACGAACTGAATGGCGTTGAAGAAAGGAACCCAAAGCTCGACAGGCACAAATTTCTGTGCAATTGTCATGGATAGAGGCGAAACAACCCAGGAAATCTGGACGCATAGTTATAGCCGTAGGTAATATATATGCAGCGGCGCCACGTACCCGAATGACAGAGAAGAAACCAGCCTTGACTGTTTTGATGACTTCATCAAGAGAGGTAGCGCCATTGATCACGGCCATCGAAGCAAGGTAGGCTAGAACAATATGAGCAAAATCAGGAGAAAAATAGCGAGATATAGTACTCACAGCTTGTCTGAATCGGAGAGATGAGAAGATTGCTAGCAATAATTTGTGCAATCTTGTCACGAGCAGAAGTGCGACCAGCGAATGCTTTCTGCAGGAGGCCAATGAGGAAGTGACTGAGTGGTGCCGACACCAGGAAACCGTAAATAGCCATCTTAAGAGCCTTAGCATCGACATGAGCGCTTGCTAGCAGGCGTGCTAGTGGGGAAGCATCCTTGGAGACCCTGACTGGAGTCCCCGCAATATTGCTTCCCAGAACTTCCTGGAGAAAGCAGAGTGTACCGGTTGTGATAGCCTTGGTCCGGAGGGGGTGAGCAGCAAGTTGGGCCAAGTACTTGACCAGGAGAGGGTGGGGCCCTTTAGCTGTAGATACACTGCTCATGACAGGCAGAAGAAATGTGGAGGAAGGAGGTGCCTGGCTGGCATATTCGGCGCCAGGGGTTTCCGGACATAGTGCTGCCGTTTCATAACCGGACCTTTGCATGGATCACTCTGTATACATTGATCCCGTGGCAAGCTTTCCGTCGCGTTCGGGGCGGATGGTATAAAGTCTAATCATATTAAGGTATAAGTCTATCTCTAAGTCATACTACGAATCTACTTCTTGGCAACCCTGGCGTAGGATAAAACATCAGCGTCTAGACTTCATTACTTGACTTCGGAATTTGGCTTACCAGGCTCTGACATAGTCGGCAAAAGATACCATACATATTGTTTGCCAGATACCAAGGCCGATACGAGGGGTCACGCCGCGATATAATCCCTTGATACCATTTTCTTGGTAAATGAATTTTAGGGTATTGGGAATAGTCAATTTCGCAGGTCGTTTAGAGTTCTCTGTAGCCTTTGCCATACTTTGCATCTGAGCGCGACGTATCAGTACAATACCCAGAGAGCTGTGATATTGCGCACCTCAACGCGAACAACTTCAATAGGCTGATTCCATGTCGCAAGAGCACCACCGACAGATGAGGCAAGAATCTTATCCATAGCTCCGAGCTTCTCGGTTTCGCCTTTGCCTCTGACTTTGCGTATAACATCTTCTGCCAAGCGAGCGAAACCCATACTTTGATAGGTCAGCATGAAGGCCAAATGTTGGTACAAAGTCAAAGACATACCGGGAACCCCAATTCGTACATTGACGAACGGCAACAGCATTGACTCCCTTGTTGATACCAGCCAGACCTTCTCTGCGATATATATCGGCAAAGACTGCCCAGGTCGATTGAGGCTTGGCACCACTAGCGGCAGTTTTGGCTCGCGTAATTTCGACAGTCTTCATACACGTCGTGAAACCTTGAAACCATGTTGAGAACAGAAGCAGGACAAATCCACAAGTAATTTACCCATTGTCGCATACGCCTGGGCGATACCTCCCGTCATTCCACCCAACAAGCCAGCAAGACCTGGGTTGATACCAGCCCCGAGTGACGCGCCTTCCACTTCAGCAGCAGTGAAGAGCAAGACGGCACCTTTTGTCGATGCCTCAATCCATGCCTAAGTAGAAATTTGAGTGAAGTAAAGGTACATAAAAAGGGGGCGACCACGTACCCAGGGAATGAGGCCTTGGTAGAAACCAGCAACACCACCACGCGCCCAAACACTCCTGCAAGCCTGCCACATGGTCTGGGAGCGGTTGGCAGCCATCTGGGTTTTCAGAACCTCCAAAGGTTGGCCAAGTGTTGTGACCTTGACGACAAATGCAGAATGAGCGTAGGTTCTTGTCACCGGGGTTTACGACTTACTTCCTATAGGGGTAGCCAGGTCAATAACTGAGGTCGACGAAGTATAGAGACAGTAGACTTACGAACTATACATGAGCACGAATAAATGAGAACATAAGCTGGCTGAGGACCTGAACCATTCTGTGTCAGGGTTGAAAAACGTACCATGTTCATAATGGCACCTTTTTACGGGGTCAGTACGATGTACAAAAATATCGACGCGACGTAGACGCGCTCACCAACTGCGATGTTGGACCAGTTGACGCCTTTTTGACCGGGTGCTGAGGAGACGCCCATGGCTGGAGGAGGACAAGGAGAAAAAGTGGGGTGGGGGAAGAGAACAAGAAAGGGACGCTCTGAAGCCCTGTACTCGGCTGATCTCTCAAAATATTGGGGTCGGACGAGTTCGGACTTAGCCGAGCACATTCAACGGAGGTCCTTGCACCCTTACCCCGTCCGCGGCGGGCTTTGACTGGAATACCGCATTCCACAGTGAACGGAGGACTAAGTATATATTAATTCGTACTATAAGGGATGCAAAGTAAACGCGCTATGGTCAAAACCATTAGGAAACGTAGAAAAATAGGTGCATAGAATGTGATGTCCAGATTAATTCCTTTGGGGGCAAAATTGTCCAGTGTAATTACTAGTACAACGATCAAGGAGCTAATCCAGTTACAGAAGGGGTATACCGTGGAACGCTGACAGAGTGAGGAAAACTGCATAAGGAATGTTTGTTTACGATTGCGCCTGTTCATGGCCGCCTAGTCTTTCCAGATCTTCCTTGAGTCTGCAAAACACACGTCAGCAAACAGATTTCGCAGAGAGGGGAGGAAAAAGATGTTTGAGGAGCTAACGGCAAGAAAGTATCAAAAGGGACATGGGGACATTTGACATACCTTGTGATCTGTTCTTGACTTTCCTCTTGATCCTGTTCTAAGTACTGAATCTCCATAACTTTGCGCGCGAGATCTTGCTGGAGTTCGCCTATCTGGGAAAAGGCAGCTTCGAGCTCCTCTTTCGCAGCCCTCATGGCCTTTTCGTGTTCAGCCTGGAGGTCATAGATCTTGAGGTTATGTGCTTCGTGCATCTTGGTTAGCTCTTCCTTCGTCACGCCAGATGGTGCAGGCGAATGGCTAACACCATTTCTTCGGGGGCTGGCTGTCTGCTGAGCCTCAAGGGCGGCCTTTGCAGTCGCAAGTTCACCCTCAAGATCAGAGAGCCTCACGACCAGATCAGACTTCTGGGTAGCCAGCGTATTGACTTCACTGTCATGCGTTGACCGCAAGCTGAGGATCTCATCTGCTCGCGCCTTTGCAACGTCTTCCATTTCTTTGGCGTGCTTGTCCGAAAGTTCCGTCATAGACGATTTCGTAAGATTCAGCATGTCCGTCATGGCAGCAAGATCGTCCTTTGTATTAGACAGTTCTTGTCTGAGGCGTGCGATCTCATCAGCATGCTCCGGAGAAATGCTTTGGGTGGCTTCGACTTGACTGCGAGCAGCCTGCAATTGGTGCTTGAGGCTTTCCACTTCTGCGTGCGAGGCTTCGAGGGAAGTCTTGGCCTTGACGAGATCATCCTGTGTGGCCTTCAATTCGATGTTGAGCTTATTGACCTGCTTCTGTAGGGCAGCAACCTCCGTCTCGAGAGTAGATTGGTGTTCGGCTTTGAGAGAATCAATCGTCACTTGGTTGGCTGCCTGTATTTGCTCAATTGTGGCTTGAGAATTGGATCGCAAGACTTGCAATTCTTGCGAATGAGCTTGTGCTGCTTCATTCTAAGAAGAAAAATGTCAGAATAGGGATAGCATCAACCTCTAACTGATAATTACCTTAGCACGTTCGAAGGCCTCTTCTAGAAGTTGTTCGTGTTCCTTTTTGACCTCCTCGACTTTGCGATTATAGATGGACTCTTGATCCTAGGAAGGTTTAGAAACTGACAATTGCGCAAGAAGCAATTACTTACCCTTAATTCTTGCAAAGTCTTTTCCAACTGAATTTCAAGTTCAGCGCGCTGAGCTGCATACTGTTCCTGAGCCGCTGTTAATGCTGAGGCATGTTGTTCCTCCCTGTCAGATATTTCTTGCTGAGCCTTTTCTTTGTCGGCTAATGCATCGGCGTGCTGCGCCTTAAGAGCCTCAAGCGAGGCAACAACTTCAGCGTGACGAGCAGCTGCCGCTTCTAAATCCTTCTCCCGTTCTTGAGTAAGAGTTTCGATCTGCTGGGCATGCGCGGCTTCCTTCTGACTTGCGATTTCCGCAGCTTCGGCAGCAGCAGCAGCAGCTTTGGCCAATTGGTCCTCTAACGTCGCGATTTGTTTCTGAAGTTTGTCCCGTGTATCTTCAAGTTCCTCCTGTGTTTCTTTCAATTCAAGAATCTCCACTTCGAGCTCAGATAGCTTGTTAGCATTTTCTTCCTTTTCAGCTTTAAGTGAGGCGACCTGTGCCTCTAGAGCTTCGACGGACTCGACTTTACTCCTTAGCTCGGTAATCTGGTCTTCCGCATCTTTCAGCGCTTTGGCATTAGCTACCTTGAGAGCGTCTGCCTCTTTCGAGATCGCCTTGAAATCAGCTTGAGCTTTCAGAAGGGCTTCGTGCTCGATTGACGCCGCTTCCGTCGCTGAACTTTGCGCCGCAGCACTATTCTTTTCAAGACTTTCGATCTGCTCCTTCGACGCAGCCAAAGCAGTTTCTAGCTCATAGACGCGAGCTTCCAGCTTCTGTACAGTCTCCGTCTGATTGGCAGCACTTGCTTTCGACGCTTCAAGCTGAGAATTGTCAGCAAGCAGCGTGATGTCGGTATGAAGGTCTCACCTCGCCTTGAAGGGACTGCAACTGAGTCGTGACTTGCTGTAATTCTTCCCGCTTTTCCTGCAGAGTATCTCGCGTTTGCTGGAGTTCCAACTCAGCAGCCTCTCGGGCCTTCTGGTGTTCTGCCTCAACTTCAACCTTGCTTTCGAGTTCTTCAGATCTTGCCTTCAGGAACTCTTGTAGGTCTTCGACGCGCTTTTCGAGATCTGATACGGTTGAGCTCTTCGCCTCTAGAGATGCCTTAGCTTCGGCAAGCTGGATTCTCAAAGATCAACAAGACGCAAGCAGGATCAATTGAAGGTAACGTACCTGCTTCTGCAACTCTTCCAGAACCTTGCCATCCTCCTTGAGCTCCCTGATCGAAGAGATGGACCCCGCTGCTTTAGTAGACCTGGCTGGTGGCGGCGCTGCTGAGGTACGCGAGAGCCCCGTAGTTTTTGCAGGAACTGAGGTCTTGACAGAGCCCGACACGCTGGGACGCGAAGATACAGGTGCTTTCTTCGCTGCATCGGTTACGGAAGCCCTCGGACGTGCTGCAGGTGCTGCAGAACCAGCTTTCGACGACGCAACTGACCCAGTCGGAGAGGCCACGGAACCACGTAGAGCAGCGCCTTCCGTGGAAGGTTTGGCGCTTGCAGAAGCAGATAAAGAGGGCTTAACCGATGACGGGGCAGCTGTTTTTGTAGGAACAACAGATGCCCTTCGTGTGGCAGTAGCAGGGGCGACAGACGGCTTGCTTGAAGCAGATGAAGCAAGAGAGGGTTTGGACGCTGCTGGTGCCGATGTGGTAGGTTTCTTTAACGGAGGAGCCGTCGCCTTCGATGCTGCCGTGGCAGTTGATGACGCGGGTTTCGACGCCGCTGGGTTAACAGCACCTGCGCCAAACGTTCCGGAATTAATAACCTATATGAAACGTCGTCATAGTCCTATCCGTCTACGCAACGTCAGAAACCTACCTTCTTAACCGTGGGAGTTGGGGGACCGCCATTTGATTTTTTGGAGGGTTCGACCGACATGTTTGCCGACTTCTTCGAGGGCGAAGTAGCCTCCTTGACGTTGGTAACCTTCGGGGGTGCCTTTGCAGAGGGGCTACGACTGCTGGTTGTCTCTTGGCTCTCGGATGGCTTCAGGTCGTCTAGCTGTAAATCTCCGTTTGAAACTGACTGGTTGTCAGCTGGCAAGAACGGTTAAATTGATACAGATACCGCAGTGGGTGCGCAAGCTGACCTGAGTCCTCGTGTTCGGAAACAATCACTTCCTTGTCTTCCGGGGCATCCGCAACAACAGGATTCACCACTATGTTGGCCATTACAATAGACGATTACACAGAGCAGATGGAAAAGGAGTACGCTGTCCTCAGAAGCGACCTCCTGAAATGAAGCACAATGCTCATCAAAAATATGATTGTGGGAACACTTCTTTAGTCTAAGTCTAAATACACAGCCGTCAACAAACGCGTCGCGTCTCCTTCCTCCCTTCAAGCGAATACTGCTGACAGGTTCAGGCCATTGAGGGCTGGCTCTGCTAGTGAATTGTGGTTATATCCCAAAACCGCAACCTGGATTCCATGTCAGATCGTGACTCATCTGAATTGAGCGGAAAGAACTTACGGAGGCGGGCTCCACATTGAAGTGTGTTCCTGTCCAAGGTGATAAGCCTTTCGCTTCAGATATTCTATAATCACAGAACTGACCAAGACAGAGAGAGAAGTTGATCCATCTGGAAATGAGGACGCGGTTGAAATGGCCATGGGCAACGATGAGCACATCCCTTGTGTCTACTTTGCCTTCCTTGTATTGCTGATGGTGTTCACGGACCTGGACAGGCTTTAGAGGATTCGAAGAGGGTATAATCTCGACATACCTTCTTAATGATCCCGTCAACCCGAGCCTCCATAGCCTCAACGGATTCTCCTCCAGGACAGCTTCAAAAAGTGCCTCAGTATCGGCAGGAAAGCAATTATTGATAGCCCACACCCATCGTTCCAGATGTTCCAGGTAGGGTTTAGTTTCTTGATCTCTGCCGATGTAAGGCCCTCATAGTCACCTAAGAAAAAGTCTGTACCATGTTGCAAGAGTGGAAAGTAAAAGACGAACCATAGTCCCACTCCCCTACTTCCTCGGTAAATACGTGCTTCGGCAGTTCTCCGATATGCTCAAACAGGAGCTCAAACGTTTTCCTGGCACGTTGACGAGGTGAGACAAAGGCCGTACACAAGTTCTTGGGATCGATGAGGACTACAGAAATCTATCAGCACTTTTGACGAGCTGACAGAAAAAATGCTCAACTGACGTCCATCTCCCACCAAATGTGGAGCGATCTTCTTCACTTGTTGCAGGCCGTGCTCGGTGAGCGGTATGTCGGAAAATCCTGTCTGTATCAAAGTCAGATGGGGATCAGATAATAAGATCGGTAGATATACATGTCGCCTGGTTTGAAAGCTCTTCAGCTCGTCGATGACATTGACGTCATAAACTGACTTACCCGTTCTGTGACCACTCAGTCTGACCTGTAGAAAAGTTCGTCAAAGTTTATCGAAGGTTTTATACCCGCCCGCACCATGTCTGACGATAAGCAAGCGAGGCATTGGGCGTTCTTCAGGCATGGTGATGGGAGCAGACACGATCGCCTTACTCCTCCGTCCGACGACGGAGGGCGGTAAATATATCTCGTTCCGCATGTGAGCGGAATGCCGGGCCGCTGACACAAGTTAGGTAATGCGACGTACAGCACTGACGCGCCTTTACTTGGACCGAGTTCGACCTGTACTGCGCTATCTTTCTGAGGCTTTAGTCGTCCATACTCAGTCAGACGGAGCAGGGCTCGTCATATATACCATACGGCCGTCATGTTCGATGAGTGTGAGTGGCACGTTGCAAACACATATTCTAGTAATTTACTGCTTCACAGACGTCGAACATGCTGGCGGAAGTGCTGGCGCGCAAGTACATTCGCCAGTGACTCCCTTGCCCCAGATACAATTTGAGGGTTTTGAGCCATCTCCGTACGAAAAGAATGATACTCGCGCCGTGGATTTGGAGGAAGCCCAGGTATGAACCATCCTTCAATAAGGCACCTCTTCTAACTTATTTCATTGCAAAGGATGTCGCCGCACCTTCTGTTCGCAACACGCCTATCTTTGAGCTCGGTCGGGTTCAATATGCTTTTCCTGCTCCCCTCGTCTCGTTCGTCGTCAGCTCAGATATGCTAGCCATGGGTCTGGCATCGAATACCATCGTATTGATCGAGTTGTCGCATGCCGAACAGGTTGTCAAAATACCGATTCCTAGGAAGCCTACAGAAATGTCGATATACAAACTCTTCATGGACCCATCTGGGAGACATATCATCATCACTTCGGAACAGGGTGAAAACTGGTATCTCTATCGTTCATGGAAAAAGCCACGACAGCTCAAGGGATTCAAGATGGTCATTGAAAGCATTGCCTGGAACAAAGCTGCTCTTCTTTCTTCTACTCATTCAACATCGACGCGCGAGTTTCTGATTGGAGCAAGAAACGGGGCAGTATATGAAGCTGTGTTGGACGCTGAAGAAGACTTCTTTAAGTCGCAAGAGCGCTATCTTCAGTCGGTTTTCGCTCTTCCAGAGAGGCACCCTATAACAGGCATTAAATTCGATTATTTTCCTCCTTCAGACCCGAAGAAGGCCCTTGTAGTAATCACAACGCCTACAAGAATTTATCAATTCGCTGGGCCCGTGGACAGAAAATCTGCTGAAGTCGGACGAGTATTCACAGCTTTGTTCATGGCGTACCGTGAAACAGCGCCAAGTGAGTTCCTTCCTGTTCTCTTTGTATTTATTACCTCATTCTTCTGCGCTCAGAAATTCTCGAACTCCCGGGGAACTTGCAGCATTCCGAATTACATTACTTCACTCCCAATCCTGACCAAGCTTTGTCCCTTCCGAAAAGGATGGCTTGGTTGACAGGTACATAACTTTAATCTTGGTCGTGCGACTGATCGCTGAAGGACAGCACCTCTTCTTAAGGGCCCGGCATCTATCACGGGTCACTGAAAGTTGAGACAGACTCTGAAGACCACATTGATGGCGCTGCACTTTTACCCTACCCTCCGATCCCCAGCAAAGACAGCCCTGAAATTCCGCTCTCCCTGAGTCTTACTGAATTCCACTTCCTTCTTTTATACAAGGACCGGGTTGTGGGTATCTGTAATCTGGACGATACACTTTCATATGAAGAGGCTCTCCCTTTGGTAAGTGATCTCTTCCTCACTTATCCTCAATTTAACGGGCCCATTTCTCCAGAAAGCCAACGAGACAGTCTTGGGTCTTGCAGCTGACCCGGTCCGCCGAACATACTGGGTGTACACAGATCAATCTCTGTTCGAGATAGTGGTTGGAAATGAAGATCGCGATGTCTGGAAGATTTACCTTGACAAGGGTCACTATGAAGTTGCTCTTCGTTATGCCAAGGTGCCTAATACTCTGGTCCTCCATCATTTGTGCCTTCTGACTTGAGACTTGAACTCTAAGACCGCTCGCCAACGTGATCAAATCCTGTTAGCCCAAGCGGACAGTTATTTTGACAAGGGGCAGTACTTCCAGGCAGCTCAGTCATATGCCCACTGCTCCGCGACATTCGAGGAAGTTGCCCTGAAGTTCTTGGATGCTGGTGAAAGGGATCCTCTGAGATCTTACCTCATCTCGAGGCTGGAACGTACCCGAAAGACAGTAAGGAGCCAGTGCCTGACTGCCATCGCGTTGTGAGCTAATGTCTCTCTCTGTATAGGACTTGACTCAGCGAATGATACTTGCAACGTGGCTTGTAGAGTTCTACCTTAGCAAGTGCAACGAATTAGATGACATCGTGGCATCAGAGTCTATATCACACGACGTCGATAATCTCCAGGCTGAAAAGACAATTGTCGAGGAAGACTTGAGGCAGTTCTTTGAGACTTACAAGGTAAGCCTTAGTTTTATGGCCGTCGAGCATTAGGTTGATACGCTGCCTAGAACAACCTTGACAAGGAGACTGTATATGGCTTGATCCAGGGTCATGGGAGGACGGACATGTACCTTTACTTTGCTAACGCTGTGTCCGATTTTGAGCGCGTTATCGACCATTGGATCCTTGAAGAGGAATGGCTCAAGGCCATAGAAGTCATCAGCCGCCAGGTGGGTATTCAAAAGTCTCGAGTTCTTTATCAAAGTAAATCATGTTGCACCTTTAGTCAAATCTTGAACTTTACTATCGCTTCGGTCCTGTCCTTATGCACCACGCACCAAAGGAGACAGTAGATTCGTGGCTTCGACAACCAACCCTAGACCCGCACCGCCTGATACCGTCCCTCCTCCAGCTCCAACACTCTGTTCGAGATCCCTTATCCCCCAATCATGCTATCCGCTATCTCAACCACGTTATATTTGAGCAAAATAACACTTCACCGACAATACATAACCTTCTAATCACCTTTTACGTCTCGCCCTCGTCCACGCCTTCATATACCCCCGCAGAAGATGATGGACCGCTGCTACGCTTCCTCTCTACGGCCCCGACAGATCCTATAACAGGGAAACCTTACTATGATCTCGACTATGCACTCAGGATATGCAAGCAGGCAGGGCGGATGCAGCCGTGTGTTCATATCTATTCCAAGATGGGGCTCTGGGAGAACAGTGTTGATCTTGCTCTTGAGAAAGGGGATCTGGAGCTGGCGAAAATCAACGCTGATATGCCGGAAGACGACCAGCCTCTGCGTAAGAAACTGTGGCTCAAGATCGCTCGATACGTTGTCCAGGACAAGAAGGATATCAAGTCGTACGTGCTTGGCATACTTTTTCCACACTTATTGTAACAAATTTATGCAGGGCAATGCGTTTCTTGGAAAACGCAGATGTTCTAAAGATCGAAGACATCCTACCCTTCTTCCCCGACTTTGTGATCATAGATGATTTCAAAGAAGAGATAGCCCATGCCCTGGAAGGTTATTCTGCTCAGATTGATAACCTAAAGGCGGAGATGGATGAAGCTACGAAGACGGCGGAATCTATAAAGCAAGATATAGCGGCTCTGAAAAATCGATTTATCACCATTGACTCGAATGAACTATGTTCCAGCTGTTCGACCCTCTTGATTACCCGACAGTTCTATGTCTTCCCCTGTCATCACACCTTCCATGCAGACTGTCTTATTGGTCTTGTAAGTAATTCCACGCTTATTTTATGTCACTGGGATAGCTCAGCGAATGTGAAAATCTAGGTCAAAGAATATCTGCCGCCAGCTTCCCTGCGAAAAATAGTAGCGCTGCAGAACGAACTCATGAAAGATGCGTCCAAAGGAAAAGGTGCCATTCAGAAGCCATCAGCTGTGGTACCCGGTGCACCGACAGCGCGTCAACCTGCGACACAACGCACGCTGCTATCGGCAAACTTTGGGCCCATAGTCAGTCCCCTGCAGAACGGAGCCAAGGCAGCGAACATTCTGGGACGCAGCGTCATCTCAGCAGGCGACAAATTGCGAGACTTGATCATTCCAGACGCCCTTGCCTCGCTGGTCTCAGCGCCGAATTGGCTGCCTGGGATCGGTGGCAAGGCTTCAGGCGACGAGAAGACACCGGGGCACAAGAAATTGGAGGCCATGCGAGCAGAGTTGGAGGACCTTCTATCAAGCAGTTGTCCACTGTGTGAGAGCGTAGTGGCCGGCCTGGACAAGCCATTTGTGACGGAGGGCGAGGTGGATACATCGTGGACGTTGTAGGAGATATTACGAGTACATAGGATATGCTGTGGTTTTTTGTACAATCCGCTTAATAAATACCCATCATGAAGCAGAAAATCAATGGTTGATCTTTTTCGTCCGTCCTGCTTTGCGCCGTAATCTCGCTGCTTTGCGGGCACCCATCTGATTGATAATGAGTAAAATGAAAAAGACAAATGACTGCCGTAACACACCTGCGCCTTTGCTTCCTCCAACCTCCGCTTTTCCTCTGCAGCCAGCTTGCGCTCCTTTGTGACTTCTCTCCGTCTGCCGAAGCACATTTAGGATGATCGACGACACTAGACCACGACTGGGACTCACCGCTGGAGCTCTGCCTGCTTTTCCTCCTTGAGCTCGACCTCGAGCTTTTTAATGGCCTGCGCCTTTTGGGTCTTTGCCATGCGATCCTCCCATCGTTTTGTCCTGAGGCCCTGTGGCATCTGTGACCGCCTGGGAAGACGTGAGGATGACGGGACGCGAAGCGGGACAGAGATGACATACACAGTGGCGGATTTTGGGGCTTTCCAGGGCTTGCCGGAGACGCGGCCGTTTGCAGAAGAGGCGAGGGGGACGAGAGACATTTGGCGAAGAAAAAGAAGCTAGCGGGGGAACATTGATGGGGTGGTTGGTCGTGTTTGTGCTGAGCTCTCTTATGTCCCATCATGACCGCCTGCGCGACCTCCTAGATCAGCGGTCCTCCCGCGCCCTCGTCCGCCCATCCTACTCTGACTGCGAAGATACCCCTTCCCTCTACAGTCCTACTGCTTTCTCCCCTGTCTATGATCTCCCTCCCACCATGCACGACCTCCATCACGACCCCCGTCCCTCTTATCCTGCCGAGCCCTACGAGGACGACAGCGACCTCGAGCCCTCCACCCGCATGAGCTATCTCGGCCCCAAGATGCGTTTTCACTCCCGTGCTCCCTGGGAGCTCGAGGACGATCCCCTGGACGAGGCCCCCGAGCCAGATGAAAATCCCCGCCACTTTGCTTCTGGCTTTCCTTTCTCCCGCGCAACTGGTCAGAGGCCGTCCACCCCTGGCTCGTCCAGCCCGCGTCCCAGCTACAGCAGTCGGCCCAGCGTAGACTCCTCGCACTCGCAACTTCCCCCCAAGCGATCCTTTGAGACCATCAATTCTCAAATAACTCACCCACGGGGTGCACTATAGTCAGTCGCGGAACTTTTTTTGCATTTCAAATTTCGCCAAATGTGGACTAATGCATGTTCTCGACAGCGCCCTAGCGCAGGAGAGTTTGTCTACCAATTCTCTCGCTCGTAGCACTGCGCGCCCCAAGGAATCGCTTACCAGCAAGTTCTCGCTAGGCCGCCTGCGTCCTGAGCCAGAACCCCCTGTCGAGCCCCTGCCCCCCTCTCCCATCCACGGTCGATTCCCCCCGTCTTTAAGAGGCTATGAACAACCTAATTTATCTTTTGATACAATCCCCCCTTCTAACCCACACGATCCTTACTCCAGCAGAAGCCATACTATCTCAGCTAAAGAGTCTATGCACCCATACGCCAACCCTGACCTCGTATCGACCTACTCAGAGGACCAGGAGTCTGTTGACGACGAACATTCCACACTTGATTATACCCCGCCTCTTCGACATGACTCCGTTACTACTGTCACTGAAACCTTTTCGACAGCCTCAATGATGAGAACGACGTCAAGGTCGACTCAATCCCCAGAGGGCCCTTCAGCCTCTAAGGCTCGTGCTGCGTCCATCCAGGCGAAGAATATCTCTTCTCCAGTGTCTGTCGTCGTTCCTGCACAACGGGTGGATAACAGTGTCCAATTGCCGCCTGGCGTAAACAACCTCCCTGGTTGGACAGAGCGTAATGCTCCGCCGACCTTTTCGCTTATATCTTTAGAGGAAGCTAGAGCACAGCGTAGTAGAACCTCAACTGTCAATGGTCCATCGAGGATGTCAACGTCAAGTGGAATCTCTAATTCATCGACGCCCTTCCCCGGCTCTTCTCAGTCGGGTCATGGACAGACGACTGAACCCTCGACTTTTGTCAATATCGCGTCTAGAGCTCGTGGTCGTTCTATCAGTGCAGGTGCCAAGGCGAAAAACGCTATCCAGACGATAGTCAGTCCGCCAAAGCCAGAGCGACGGGAGTCAGAGCCTGCGGTGCCACTTGCACAGGCTGCTAGCGGCCCCCCTGGTAAATCACTCAAGCATAAGAAGAGTGGTTTCATGCGTCTGTTCAACGGAGGCAAATCGCAGGATAAAGATAATCAGGAAGCCCCTCCGCCTGTCCCTGCCCTGCCCGACATAGCATCTAGCTCTCAGCCACTCCCGAGAACGCCGAGGTCGCCTACCCATCGCATCCCTGTGCCCAGTCTTTCACCTTCGTTATCTGAGCTTGCTAGCGCTCAGAGCAGCGACTCTCTGCCCGAACCCCACCCTTGGAGGGCTCCTGGAGGCCAAAGACGACTGCCTCCAACGCTCTCCATCAATACTATTCACGAGGGACCGTCGCGCTCTTCCACCTCTGCAGTTGGGGACAGACCAAGTAACAACCTGCTCCAGCGACCCTGGCATGATGAGCAACCCCAGAGCGCACCACCCGTCATCACCGAGTTTCCTGCCCTCAAATTACGACCAGTATCGACACTGTTTAGTGCCTTTTCCGACCATCTTGTTACCCCAGATTCCAGGTTGTCTGCCGAGACCTCCGATGGGACTGAGGTTGTCACTCCCAGATCACCCAGCCCTAACGAGCTTATTTCGCCTATAACCTCCAACTCCTATAGCCGGATCAGCCAAGACCAGCTCCCAATAAAGTCGGTGCAGTCTGGCGACCAGGCGGCCGTGAAAGCACTCCAGGAGCAGTTGGTCTCTGCCAAAGCTGCATGGCAAAAACAAATATGGGAGCTAGAAGGCCAGGTGCGCGATTTAAAGGCGGAGCTGGCAGAAGTGAAAGGAGAAAACAGCGATGAGTATTGCGATGCCTGCGGCAGAGGCAAGAAACCCTCGCCTCCACCATCCATAGGCGGTGTAGTCAATCGACCGAGAGCACGTACGGCGACTTCCACAAGGTTTGGCCACCCATTGCCTTGAAGTACATATCTTTATCTCTATTCTATCTCACCGGACTATGTAATCTGTCCATTCCGATCGTTTGTATATCTGTCCTGTCCTTTTCGTTCTTTGCGGCAATGCAACAGGCCCAACTATCTATTCATTTGCCTCTCTTTTCTTTACCCCGCCTTCCCAACTTATGATATTTCTTAATATTGTCTGTTGTACTTTTCCCCCTCCATATTCGTCATTTACTTGGCTTGGTCCTGTATATCCATCCCTAGGTCCTCTAATGCGGGTGTAATACTACACCCTTGCGTTGTTGTGCAGTCGCTCATTCTAAAATTGATGTCCTTCCTTAGGAGTATTCGAGTTTTGATTGTCCTGGAGGACGATATGACGACTTCATTGGTCGGACTGACCCGTCACCTCAACAAGTAAGTAAATTACGGCTGACAGGATGGGAATGTCAATATTAGAAGTATTGAGCTCGAATATTTTACTGCTACATTCATTCGGGTCTTTTTTCGTCCTCAGTTCTCCTCGAGTTCGAAAATGAGTTCTATTGGCGCGATTGCGCTTGAGCCATTAGAGATCGCTTCCGATACCATACTTTCTGTCAGGGTCCAGGCCTGCCACTTCTCGTGCTGGCTTCGTCAAAGCTCAAAGAAGTGACTTATAACCTGAGCTGATCCATTACTCACAACTAAATAGGGCGTTTAAGGATATACGTATGGTATAATATTAATGACCCTCAGGTCTCATCATCCACCCAATGCCTTTAGATAGTACTCTAGAAGCCTGACTAGAAACGTCATCGATGTCTGTCCTCCTAGAACCGTCGCTTCTCAACGACGTCGATTCGTCAACGTCAGAATGTTGAGATCGACCGCGATGTCCGACAGCGAAAGGGAAGTTGGCAGTGACAGTCTTGAACGTCCGACTGGCAAGTGCTGCGGCATCCGGTGTACTTAGCAGAGGCGGCGAAGGCATATGGAAATCCTGGAGTCGTGCACGGAGCGACGATGCTACGTTGTGAGGTATGAATTCCGTTTTTCGTGTCTTGGTCACTGCCGCTTCTCCGCTGCGTTTGCGTTGCATCTTCTCCTCCCGCAGACGCACATCCTCGCTCTCCAATTTGCGCCAAGCAGTTAGAACGTCATATATTTTGTCCGGTGGGCATAATTCCAGTGCATGGCCTAAAAGCTTCATCTTCTGCGGAACGTCTGTAAATTCAGGCTGTCGACCAAGCTGGAAACACGCAATCCAACAGAAATCCGAGGCTTCTTGAACCCTTTCATCTTCCCCGACAGCAAAGCCCGATTTCCGGATTGCAGCGACGGTCTGGACCATCCGTTCACAATTCTCGTAGGCGCGTGTAAAGTCCTCAGCCTGAAGAGCAGTATCTGCTATCATGGCTAGGACCTTGACCTCGGCGACTGGGTCATTTTGGTACCCCAATTTGCTCACGAGATCCAGTAAAACTTGTGTGTGCTTATATGCATCGCTGTTGCTTGAGATTACGCGTGATATCAGTGTGAGCTTGTCCTTCGTGAGGCGGATTTCAATTGGAGATAGTGTAAACCCTGGCTTGGAAGGAATGTTGAAGGACGAAATTCGAGAGGTGGCCTCGATAAACTCCTTCTCCTTCGCAATCCTCTCGGATAGAGGAGGAACATCCAAGCTAAAGGAGCACCACAATGATCAGTCGCATCCTGCTTCAGAAGAAACAATCTAGCATACCAATCATATGCAAGTTTCATGTCACCAAACTTGTAATTACCCGAACTGGCATTGTCATAGAATTCCCGTGAACAGGCTAAGCATACTTCCTCTACCGTTTCTGGGCTAAGGTTCAGCTTATGATGTGGTCCATAGAGCATGCTTTTGGCGATGGCAAAGTCTGGTGTAGAGAAGATTAACGATCAGACGCTGAGCCTCCCAAAACGAACTTACTTCCAGTACTGAGCAATCCACTGAGGAAGATGCGGCTTATCTCCTCCTTTGACAAAAGGCAGAAGGCTCCACGAGCAGCGGTGTCTGTACTGTCTGCACTTCCAGTCAGTTTCAACATGTCCTCGAACAGCCATTCCCAGTCCTCCATTCCGTTGGCCATACCACCTTTCTCACCAATTCTCCTAGCCATTCGATTTGCACGGGCTTGCTGTTCAATTAGGTTGTTACTACTTTGAAGGAACCAGCGAAGAGGAGCTGGTGTATTCCATCGCGATAGTATCTCCCCGGATTCCAGATGGACATCAAGGACGTCCAACGCTCGTGACAGTGAAGCAACAGGTAGAGGTTGGAAGAAAAGGAGGAGGTCCTGAGCCGTACACTGGGGTTGATTCGTACTCGGGGTCACAAAGGCCCCTAGTGATGCTATTGTAGTATCTGCAGCTTCGTCGTTGGGATCTTCGTTCTCTCGGACATCCCATACGGGAAGACACTCGAATATACTGCTCATAGTAGGCCACTCTGTTAGGCTATCGCTAGCGTACAGACATGCGAGAGCAAGCTTGGCCATGTCCTCGTCGTTCTTAATAATCCTTTGTGAAGTAGGCAGTGTAGGTTTAGACGCCTCGAAAATAGCCGCAACAAGATCGAGAGGTGCTGTCAAGATATATTCATAAAGCAGTCGAGTCGGAAGCGATGGATCCGGGGTCCCAGCACGTTCTGCTCTCGCCTCCAGTACAAATAGGTAGGGCATGACCAGGCTAGTGATATCGCGAGCTACACTGTCCGGAGAAGAGTGCGCTAAATAAGCCCACACAACAGACAACGGGTCCATCGCTCTCCACCTCGAGAGTGTCCAATCATCTTGTATTTCATCCCCTTGAGGAGCATCATAAACCAGTCTTGAAAGGAGACTCAACTCTTCGCCCAATTCATCGAGGAATGGTAAACCTTGGGACGCTCCAAGTTGCACTAGAGCCAAGACCGTGTCAATCATTCCTGTGGATGAAATGACATGGTCAACGCGGGCTTTGTACCACTCCGCTAATTGTTCTGGTGCGAGAGGCTCGGGAACACAGGTGCAATCGACCTTCTTCTCCGAGTCCAATATCCTCGTACTCGTTGGTAAAGCGGACAGAATCACGTCCTGGATGGACTGTATCTCAGAGAAGTCTGTACCATCCCTCCACTTCTCCGACAGATAATATGCTTCTTTCTCTGTAGAGTGGTCCAATGTGGGCAAAAGGGCATGATATATTGAAGGATGGGTGTGTTCCGGAATGTAATCCAGCACCTTAAAGCGTTTCGGCCACAATTCTTCCCCGTGTTTCTGTAGGAGTACGTGGAGAGCTTCGAAAAATTCTGAAGAGGCCAGTTCACAGGCTGACCAGAGGAGGTCATTTTGGATGAATTCGGACAGGGAGATGGGTGGCAACTTCCGAGGTCTGGAGGGCAGAGTTGACTTGGACGACGACGCGTTGTTTTCATCCGCCCATGGGTCGTCCTCCCATTCCTCCATGACTTCATCTACCTCCACCTCAGGCCCATTGGGAAACTTTTCTTCCATCTTGACATACGTGTTCAGCCTGTCCAGCCGGCGAACCAGGACGGACCGCAGATAGCAAAGTAAGGCGTCGGACGGCAATTGTTCGAAGTGGGAGCGTAAGGAATCGTACTCCGGCTTTGCAGCATCTTCGGACATATTCTCCAGTGAAAGGACCTCCTTGCATCTCTCAACGACTCTGTCAGTTCGCGACAGTCCCAATAACAGTAAAGCACGTTGCGGTTCAACGTCATTCAAGATGCGGTCGACACAAGCCGACACGACCCAGACATCGTCGTGTACTTGTGAAAGCACCTGGCTGATGCTGTCGGTGGTAACTTGGTCGTCTTCGAGGCTTGACCACACCGCCGACGGAGAGGAAGCCATGATGAGGGCTCAAGTGACACTCACTTCCACGACACTTCTGTGCATCATCGTTGCCTTTTTTGGGTACTAAACTATTAATACAGCACGGTTGCAGCGCAATAACTTCAGCCGAGCACTTCAGCTGGAGGATATAGTATTACAGTAGAAGAAAACCACCAAGGAAAACATCTCGACAAATACGGTATAAAATCAGCCAAATGTATGACCTCCTCAAAATAATGTATCCTGGCGAGGCTGTTAGGGAGGGCTGAAAATGACAGCGAGAAAAAACTCACTTCGTCTCGTAGATATTCACCAACATCACTAAACGCAATATAAGTGAAAATTTGAAAGAAATGCGTAAGTGAGTACGTCAACTTACGCTTGATGGAAAACGATGATTGCTGTAGGATCTAACTTTCTAGTGTCCACCGTCGAGCGCGCAGTGACGCCAAAACCCTAAACGCCGTCAGAGCGACAAAGAGAGACATTGTAGACCCACGCACTAAAGGTATGTCGTTCATGCTGAACACCACCACTCCTTGATGCTCTGGTGTGTCTTCTGTGATCCTGCCCAGGTGTGCCTTCACGACGTGATTGCCGTATAAGAATGGCATCTCGCCATTTGGTTTAATCCATATCTGAGGCGTATATTAGTACGATTAGACTTGCGCAAGGCACGCCAGGCGCAGCTCACCTTATACTTGGCGTACTGGGCGAGATAATCGAGAGCTGTGATATGCAGCTTGAATTTGCCGCTTTTGCTGAATTTGCCGAAGCAAGTACCGAGACTGATCAGATTTGGCCTTGCAATAGATATACCGAGGCGCATAGAAGATTCGGAAACATAGTAGACTCGGTCCTTGTGTAGCCTGAAGCAGTATGGCTCGTCCGGTCGGTCAATAAGGTGAACAAGGTTCTTTCCCTATTTCCAAGTGTCCAGCGATCGTGTTCACGGGCGAGTAGGGTTAGACTCACAATATAGTTTGCAAGCTTCGTAAATACTGCCTTCGACTCTTCTTCTGTTAAGGGCCGCATTTTAGAAGGTGAGGTACGAGATGGTTGTGCCTACAAAAAGTTTGGAAAGGAAATTCAGACTTGGGCAAAAGTCATGTCACGTGTTCAAAATGAAAACGGCAATTGAATTTGGGACAGGGGCAAGGACTCGAGCGCTAAACAGTTTCTTACTTCGAACCAGGTTTCAGGCCTCAAGAAATGCTGGACTGCTACCCGAAAAATACACAGAGGTACAGAGGCTCAAGAAAAATCAGTAGCTGGGGATGGATCATGAAAAACACAAGGAAAGTCTGGGCTCAATTTAAAATTACGTAGAGTACGAGTAGGCAAAGGGAATTTGAGTCCATGCGGGATAGGGGAAGAGGAGCATCGCTTAGGTGCTCAATACTACATTTATTCCGTTTTTGGCTCAAAACCAGGATCATCGAAGGTAGCTTTTTCGGATTGAACCAGTATACCTGAGTCATTTGTCGAATCTGAGCGCGAATCATCTTGAAGAGAAGTGCTTTTCTCGTTTTGTTCTGTCGCTCTAATAGTTTGGAGAAGGTAGCCTTTGAGTTCGTCGACCCATGTCGATAGGCCTGGCCGTCCATCCTTCACTAGGAGAAAAGCCAGGCGGAAGATGACAAAAGAACCAAGTGAAAGAGCCGTCAAGAGGATCGACACGAAGAAAGTAGCTGTCAAGACGCAGAGAAGAGCAGCAACTGAGAGGAATTTGAGCATATGCACATAGTGTTTCTGAGAGGAGAACGCACAGAATGCCAAAATCATGACTGTCGATACCGCAAATGCAATTCCTAGAGCACTCGCGACGAAGACGCAAAATACAAAGACAGACACGCCACTGATGACGATTTGAGGATAATTTCACCAAGTCTATATCATTTCAAAACTCACAGAAAGAAGACAACCGGAAGCAAGCCAAGGGAACAGAAGATGGTGACGAAGGTCTTGATGAGGTGCTGTATGAGATACTTCGAAGGGCAGCCACCAGGAGTACACGTACAGCAGTAATGGGCCGTTCTTCGAGAACCACTCGTCCATTGTTCAAGACCGGTCGTAGATATTCACGCTCAACGCTAGGAAAGCGCACGGCGACTGTTAGATGACTGGCAAGTCCAAGCCGAGGCGACATTGGACACACCGACTCGAATATTCTCGCACAAGAGAAATGCTGCGATTGAATTGACTATTCATCTCATCGCCCTTTTCAGATCGCTGAGTCCCGTCCTCTCCCATGGTAAAGGCGCTAGAGGTGGATGGTAAGAGCAAGGAGGGAACGAAGCTATGACGTAATCCTGCTGCCGAATGAGATGCGGTCACTTGGCGATCAATGCGTGATTCGACGCGCATACATCCATGTCCTCTTCCGTACCTTCCTTTTCGTCCTTTCCCGATTTTGAAGCTGGCACCAGCACTCGGACAGCTGACCCTTCGACCTCTAGCCACGATAGGAAGAAGAAAAGACGCCCCCATTCTTCCGAACGTAAATCCGATGCCAAATCCTCTAAGAGTAGACACAAGTCTTCTGAGAAGGAACGCCGGAGTCGAAAAGATGTTGAAGAGCCTCGGATAAACCGCGACAGAGAGCTTGATACTGTCAACCTGACTTTCTACTCTGATCGTAAGGGAGATTCAAAGAACATCGAATATGGTGGATTATATGCAGGCGACGTCCCGAAATACCGTTTGGTCGCCGGTAAGGTATTCTGGTGTTGTGAAGTTACTATCCTCACGAATTTCAGGAGGTAGACACGTTCTTGGTCTTTCGAAGGCTTTAATTATCGTGAAGAGATACGGCAAGGGTGTCGAGGTTGGCATCAGCCGCGAGCGCAAGGTCCGGGGTTTCTCTTCTCGAACCACTACATCCTCCTTACCGTGATTACCCAATAGGCAAAAGATCTGACCTCCTCGACTTCCAGAGCCCTATTGTCGAAACCACCAACGCGGCGACTAGGTCCGTCTTCGAAACAAGCTCAATACACGGAAGTCGATGGTGTCATACGCCTCTCGTCTCGACGCATCGAGCATGGGAAAGAGGAATCGTACAGGCTGGACATAATCAGCCATAGAGATGACTCGGACTCTTTTTCCTCCTCAGATGAAGTTGATGAATCGAGTTCTGACGAAGATTCAGATCGTCCTGTTTTAACGGCGCATCAGGAGACACTAAAACAACTGGAACAGGAATTGGATGCTCGACCTGATAGCGTGGAGACTTGGAAAGCTCTTCTGCACAAGACGTTATCGACAACTCCAATCACATCGAAGAATGCACTCAAAGCTCGTTCTGAAATTACGCTTTCCCTTCTCACTAGGGCGTTTTCCAAATCTCCTCGTGTCGCACGAAACAAATACCTGAGATTAACATATCTGCAGGCAGGAGAGCAGGTCTGGCATGAGAGTAAACTCAAGGCGGAATGGGATGATGCGTTGAGATTAGGAGGCAGCGAGATTCAGATTGAATGGCTGGAGTGGAGGATAAAGACTGGGAATGGTGGAATTGATCAAGTCATTGACGCTGCCCTCAGAGTTTACGAAGGACTTGGTTCTGAAGAAGATGCGGAGCTGGCCAAAACCAGGGTGTTTTGGCGCGTCGCCATTGCTCTGAGGGACGCAGGTCAGTCTCGGATTCGCATTGACGAGATTTGGCATTCATATGCTAGTCTTCAGGCTATGGTGAACGTGCCACGGCCATGTTCCAAGCTCAGGCTGAACTGTAAGTTTGTTGTCGTAAAGTTCGCTTTTTCTCGTTCCTCATCATGGTCTAGGCTCTTTAATACGCCTCGTCGTGTCGCTGGCATGCAATTTCAGGCACAGCTTGACGAACTAGAAGAATTCTGGGAATCTGAATGCCCGCGGTTCGGTGAGGAGGGTTCTGCAGGCTGGGCATCCTGGTACTCGTCAAAAGATAGCCAGCCTCCGACTTCGAGTCAAAATTCTATGGTACCTAACGTCAAGGACCTGGATCCATACCGCCAGTGGGCAGTCCTGGAACTAGAAACGGATAGGACCTTGTACCTTCCTCTGAAGTCCGACTCTGACTCTTCAGACCCGTACGCTACGGTCCTATTCGCAGACATTCGGTCGATGATGCTGAACCTGACTTCCCGCCCTGCCAAACATGCTTTCCGCATGGCATGGCTGTCTTTCATGGGCCTACATGTTCCAGGATTTTCTCTGGCGCCAACGCGAGAAGTCGATTGGGATGACCGATGGAATTTGAGCTATCTTACTCGTGCTCAGTATCTCAACGCCATCTTCCCGCCCAGCGGGTCCCAAAGCAACATCACATCGGAGGCTGTCGCAGGCGTCTTAGTGGGACGAGAAAGGGAGTATACGAGCCCCTTTGGACCTGTACGCTGTTGGAGTAAGGATGTTTCCCTTCCCTTGGACCTCTCTTCAGCGGAACCTGGAAAGGTTCTGCAGTGGGGTCTGTGGGCAAAGCGGGACTTGGCTAATATTGATGACGGACTCTTACGTCGCCTCTTTATTGGTCTTAGAATGGGTTCGGATGATGCTGAGTGGGACACACTGGCGCTGGCTTTTGAATTGGCGGCGAACGCCAAAGGGTATGTTTATCTTCCTTTTAAATTACATTCAAGGTTTTTGACACTCTACAGTTCCACCAAGGTGTCAAAATCCCTTTTAGCTACAAATCAAGGGTCATTACTCCTCTGGAATGCTCACGCTCAACTAGAGAGACGTCGTGGACGAGCAGATAATGTGCGCAAGTTGTACGAAACGGTTCTGGTATCTGCAAAACCATCACGTACTCAAAATGGGGTCGGACGTCTGTTCTGGAATTGGGTGGAAATGGAGTGGCTAGCTGGGGACGATCAACGAGCATTAGATGTTGCCCTTAGATCTGTTGATCTGGGTAGCTCGATATCAGGGGTGACAATATTGCGGGCCAAGCGCTCTCTTGAAGATGCTGCTGAAGCGGCCAGGGCATCGAGTGGGTGGAAAGAACAAGAGGCTTGGTTGAACATCCGCGCCGTCTTAGAGCTCCTGACTGGCAATGGACCAGAAGCTGCATTTACCGTTTTCGACAGATACATTCCTCTCGAAAGCGATGCTACTGCCAGAGAAAGCCTGACAACAGCTTCGTTGGTATTGCTGTACTGTTATGGCACAATACTGAAGAGACCAATGCCGCCTTCTATACTGAGAGACCGGGCTCATGTAGCCTTCTCCGAATATCCTAGCAACTCGATTATTCTCGGGATCTTGCTGGAGACGGAAAAGGGCCAGGGAGTATGGGGGCGAGTCAGAACCATGTTAGGTAGTAGCGACGATAAAGTGAAGGACGTGGCAAGGAGAATCGAGGAGGTATGGCTGGCGGGGTGGGAGACGGGCAGATGGCTGAGTGAAGTCGAGCGGACAAGAAATGGCTTAGCAGCTGCTGTGGAACACGAACGGTGGGTAGTCAAAAACGTGATCTTTGCAAATTCAATTCTTAGTTGAAATTCCAGGACAAGATGCAGCTTCGTAATATGGAGGATCTATATTGAATTTGAAATACGACTTGGCGAGCTTCAACGGGCAAAGAAATTACTGTTTCGGGCGATCAGCGATTGTCCGCTAGTCAAAGGTAAGCGTGACGATAGAGCGGATTTTTAATTGCTAAACAGAGACCACAGAACTGTATCTCATCGCCTTTGGACCACTGAGGAGTGTATTCAAGAACCACGAGCTGCAAGCGTTGGCGGATACAATGGTGGAGAGGGGCATCAGGTTGAGACAAGGGTTGGACGAGGCACTTCAGGGACGGACAATTGCAGAACAGGGCGAGGCTGGAAGCGGGGACGAGAGCGGGGACGAGATTGAGCACAATGCTCGAGAGCTGAGAAGACTGATGCCATATTAGGGACAGTGTAGACTACGGGTCACGGATGTCACACGTTGGACACTCTGTTTACACACGAGGCGCTGTGCAAAGCACCACTCGTTTATGACCGCCTTCTCACCAGTGCCTCAAGAACGCTAGGTCGGCCTGGGTTTCTCTCCTCCCCGTCTTTCCTTTTCGCTTTTCGTTTCTCCTATTCGCCTTTTCAAGACAGTCTCATTTGTTCTTTCAACCAACCCCGCTAATTCGTAATCGTAACCCCGCCGCATGAACACCATCCCCGCCCCGACTCTCGTTCTGCCCCGCGAAGAATGGCCAGACGCCGACTTTGACCTCCCCGACGGTGCCCCTCTACAGCCGCCCTCCGACAGAGATGACGACGAAGACTGGGACTTGGAGATGGATCTCGGTCAGACTGGGGGTGCCAAGGCCGAGCTCCCAGTAACCGGCCCAATGGCGGACCTCCAGGCTCCATCCTCTTCCTCCGCACCTGGCTTTACCATCCGCCCGCCTTTGCGTCTTCCCGATGAAGAAGACGAAGATGAAGAAGGCGTTTCTACTATCAAAGCGTCGGGAGGTTCCACCATCACTCAGACCAAAGCCGCTACCAAACCCGTAATCGACACCATCGAAGAAGACTTCGAAGACGCCTTTGCGTTACCCTCGGATCTCACCCAACTGTCTCTCGCTCCTTCCTCTCTTAATCACCGCTCTTCGAAAGCTTCCCTCGAATGGGGAGACAAGGAAACTTCTTCATCATCACAATCATCCGATGCCTATTCCTCCCTTGGATTTGCGGATGCCTCTCCTTCATCAAATTCCACCTCTTGTCCGTCTCTCCCGGATACCGAAACTGAGGAAGACGAAGAGGAACTCGATGGCTTGGTCCTACCTACTGCTCTATTTGAATCTGGGCAGAGTGGTGCCCGCCAGTTGCAGAAGATTCTTGAGATGAAGAAGAAAGCCTCTTTGACAAAGGTGGCAGTAAAATCTTCGTCGCTGAATGCAGAAGAAGATTTCGAAATGGGGCTCGTAATTAACGATGACGTGGACCTGAGCCCTAGCCGCCTTGTCCATAATACCCAGCATAAATCCCAACGGCCCACAAATCGAAGCTACAGCATACCCTCTCAACGACCCTCCGGTTTGCGTCCTCCATCAAGGGCCAAATTAGAGCGGTCCAAATCACCCGCCAATCCGCCAACATCTTCAGCCAAGCAATTGCAGAAACTTCGCCTTTCACCCTCACCTCCCCTTCAACCGCCGACTCGGACGCCCACTTATCAGACGCTGGGATCCAGCTTCCCAGTTCCCTCAACTTCTAGCGCTCAAAACTTCCTATCACCTAAACCTGGCAGTCTGCGAGGCCAAAAGTCACATTCTGGCCTAAAGCCACCGACACCGCCATCAACGACGCGAAAGCTTACTCGCAAGGCGTCCATGTCGTCTTTAATCGAGTCCGGCCATGCACAGCCTTCAGGCTCTAGCTCCATACCAGATCAGTCTGCTAAAGCACGCTACGAGGAGCCCACAGCTGCGTCCAGAGCCAAGTCACACAAGAGCTCGACAAGTCGAATGCATGATTTCAAAGTTCCCCCTACCCGCCCACATACACCATCATCAAATCCAGCGGCTCTCAGGTTAACGATGCCTACACAATCTCGTCTTAAGAGTCGACCTGCTCTTTCCCAGGTCTTCGGAGGATCCTCGGAAGATAGCAAAAGTCAAATCAATCCACGTGCCCCATCACCACTTCCCCCTCGCCCTCCCTCAAGCTCCTCTTCACGTCCTGCTGGGCCTTCGCGGAATACAACAGTATCTCCTGTAGCGCCGAGGCTGCTTCGACGTCCGAAGCGTCTAAGGACCTATGGCGATGGGACAGAATTGGATGGTTTTGAAGACCTACCCACAGACCGCGACAAAGAAGTCCGATATCGCGTTCAGCCTAAAGGTTACGGTAATCGCATACCGGGCTCCTCGTTTTCTGCAAAGACTGCAGACAAGGAGAAGTCTTCTGACAAAGGAGCACCGAAGAAGAAGAGCAGACGCGACTCGCCGACTGTGCATGGTGATTATTTTTTTCTTCAGGCTGATGGTTTCGTATTGAATATTTTCAGATTCTGCAGTTCCCCCTTTCCCCACAAATTCACTACGGCGGTCAAGCACGCGTGGAGATTTCCCTTCGCCGCCTCCCACTAGCCCTGAATCCCTCCCTCGGAAGAAGAGGAATTCACCGTCGTCTTCAACGACCAAACGGAAACCAACCCTAATACGAAATTTAGGAGGTTCAAATGTCGCTAAAGGTTCGTGTTCGATACCTTGGTATGAGAGTCTTGCTGACTTTCCCAAAAGTTGTTGGAGAAATGAAATGGAATCCACAAACCCTCCGGTGGGAGGGTAACGACCAAGTTCTCCGCGACTTTGACGTTGCGGTCGGGACGTCAGTGCGCCCTGCACTAATTACACACCTCACAGGCTCGTCGGCCGGTTCGCCGATGAGCTCACTGGCCTCAGGTCCTCGCATAGTTGGTAACATGATCTTCGATCCAGTCAAAATGTGCTGGATATCGACCCTGCCGCCGGAAGAAGACGAACCGGACGTCTTTGCAAATCTTGCTGATGACGAGAATGACGGTGACACTTGGGAAACAAAGGGAGGTACCATACGAGCCAACCTCCCTCGTTCCGCCGATGGCAGCAAGTCATTGAATCCTCGAACGTCGAGCCCGTCCAGTAGCCATTCACGTGCCATATCAGACTCGGGCAGCGATCGGGGTTCGCGCGCCTCAATGGTTGTGGGCGATGTCGACGATGAATTTATCGAATCATGTCGAAAAGCCGAGGAACGACATCGCTCGGAGATGAAAGGGTGGAAGACCTCACTCTCCAAACGAGACACGTCCCTGGCTTCCGATCGTTCCTACCTCTTTGAAATCCGAGCATTGGCAACACGCAAATACTAATCATATCTTGTCCCTCCTTTTATCGCTTTTATTGCCTACTATGAGCTCTTTAGTCCTTTGGCTTTTATGCTCCTTTGTATGTCTTCGTCGTTCCTTATCAAGTCCTTATCATGTTGTTCTCTTATTTTCCCGGTTTTCCTACTCGTTGGCTTGCTTTTTGAGATCTTTAATGATAATATCCACACTCATTTGTATTTGTCTCTCGTACAACGGAATTGGTTGCATATTATGTCAATATAATTCTTTTGAAATTGTCTTTCATCTGAATCTGACTTGAAGGTGAAGAATGGTGAAATCTCAACCTTGAGTGGCATGTGCACTGCTTGTTTCTTTTCTTTGACGATATGCGACCAGGAGGTGGATGTATATCCCTCGCGCTGCATGGCACGCGAGCCGTCTTCTCAGAGCTTTCTTCTACCTATCCTCTGAAGCTACTGTCGCCCAGTGTCCACGATAAAACCGCGATCGTGTACCTCCTTACATACGGAGGTGGTCTTGTTGGGGGTGACGAAGTTGACCTCGAAGTGAACGTCTTGCCTGGGGCACAACTCGTCCTGCTGTCTCAAGTGAGTGAAGGGCGACCCGAATGGCATCTGCATCTCATTCGGGCGCCACGCGCAGGGCACAACGAAAGTCTTCAAGTCTCGCCCGGGTAGACGACTGGCATCTGTCAAGCCCCAGGCCCTTCATCTAACGTCTGACCCGAACTCGCAGGACACTGCTTCTTCGACAAGGCAGGATATTACCTTTCATATTGCACGAAACGCCACCCTATTCTTACTCCCCGAACCTGTAACCTGCTTTCGCGATGCATCCTATAATCAGTATCAAAGGTTCTACATCGAAGAAGGGGGATCTGCGGTAATACTGGACTGGATTACATCAGGTCGAATGTCTATGGGCGAGGAATGGGCTTTTACCCATTACCACAGCGTCAACGAAGTATTCCACGATGACAAGAGGGTTGCCAAGGATGTCATGTTACTCGAGAGGGAGAAGCCAGGCACTTTGCTTCCAGAAAGGAGCCTGCGGCAGCGCCTTCTACCCTACTCCTGTTATGCCATGCTTATTCTCTACGGTCCTCGATTACAGACTATCATGACCGATGTCACCTCCTTATACGATCAGATAGCGGTCTTTAAGACAAGAATACCTGATCCAGTCCTATGGTCACTTAGCCCCATGGACCGCACTCGACAGGGGGTGGTTATTAGGGTGGCCGGGATGGAAACGGAAGCAGTCAAATCTTGGCTCAACCAAACGTTGTCTGGGCTTGAGGAAATCATTGGAAAAGACGTGTTCCGACGAGCATTTACATAGCTATGCCTAACAAGTATGTCAAGATTGACATCTGATAAGAAACTCATCGGAATAGCTAATTCCTCGCTAAAGGCCTTCAGGAGCAGGTGAAAGATCTGTTCGGATTTCCTTACGGCACAAGTCCGAGGCTATGGGAAAATGCGACCCACACGACCGAAGCCCAGGTCCATTCTATCATCGTCTTTTCCGTCCTTGCACGAGTGCATCGTCTTAGCCTCGGTCAGGAAACGGAATTTCCTCGTTTCATCCGGCTGCTAACGGGAGTTCATAACGTCGAACATCATCGGTGCCAAATTTGTACGCCGGACGCACCTTCTGTTTAAAGGTTAAACCACCTTTCCAAAGTTAACTACTGTATCGTAATCCACCTGAAGGATCTTCTCACCCATTCTACAGCCATGTCAGAGGCATATGAGAATTGGGCTTCTTCTTATCGGACATCCAGTTGACGTGGAAACAAGAAAACATTTGGAGCAAGTACTTATAATGAAGTCATGGTTTGGTCCACCTGCGGTGCTCGTCCGGATCCCTTCCTACAATCAACATGTCTCTCAGCCATTCGTCCGACGATGACGCAAACGACTACAAGGAAGGCCGCGACGAAATCGAGTATTCTGTGGACGAGAAAGCCGTCCTCAGGAAAATTGATCTTCGCGTCATTCCCTGGTTAGCATTGCTATACTTGCTCAACTTCTTGGACAGAGGAAGCATTGGAAATGCCAAGGTCAACTGATGTTCTCCCGAATGTCTTCTCGTGAAAATAACTTGACATCAACACTGCAGTTGTACAATTTGGAAGGAGACATTGGCATCACCGATCGGCAGTATTTAATTGCCTTGACCGTCTTCTTTTTCCCGTATTCTCTTCTGGAGGTCAGCTAACCGTACAGTCTTGTCGCTCTATGGAGAGCTGACCTCTACTTCCATGTAGCCTGCAAGCAATGTTATTTTACGACGAATCAGACCCTCGATATGGCTGTCTTCTATGATGTTCGTATGGGGACTGGTCATGGTATGAAACCGTTGTAGAAATGTCCTGGCCAATGCTAATGCTCTTCTCTAGACCTTCCATGGCTTCATCACAAATTACGGTGGATTAATCAGTATGGTGTTTAATCGATCCTGAAACTCTGGTACTGACTGTTGTAACAGCTGTACGGGTCTTGCTCGGTGCTGCTGAAGCTGGCATGTACCCAGGAATTGTGTACTTCATTACAAGGTGAAGTCCTCTACTCGTGCACTGCTTTGCGTATAGCATTGACCCTGGCCTCCTTAGCTGGTACAAGCGTTCTGAAATGGGTGCACGCGTCGCTATATTTTTTTCATCTGCAACTATCGCGGGTGCATTCAGTGAGTTTCTATGCATTGAAACGTATCCCATTGTCTTACTTTTACTACACAGGTGGCCTACTCGCTGCAGCAATCTCGAATATGGATGGCGTAGGTGGCAAAACAGGTAATGCACCTTGATCTTTGGTGAGCTGCAAGCTCAAATATTTTCAAGGTTGGCAATGGATTTTTATCCTCGAAGGACTAGCAACCATCATCATTGCGGTCATATCATACTGGGTTATCCCAGATTTTCCAAGCTCTCCTAGAGTCAAGTTCTTGACCGAGGAAGAACGTGAGCACAAGAGCTGAACGGCATTTGCGATTGGCTGAAGACACTCTACAGGCCTCTTCGTCATCCGCCGATTGGAGGACGACATGAAACTGAGTGCTGCAGGAGAGTCGCTCAAAAAAGCCTACATTTGGCAAAGTCTGACAGATTGGAAGACGTGGATTGCAAGTGGGTCTTTCCTATTGATGATATGTACGTCAACTCATCCGTCCTCAAAGTGGGAATCTACATGGGCTTGTGAGCTTGCTCTCCTTTGACCTTGTTATCAGGCTTCCCTGAAACCCGACCTCAGTGACGGGCCACTGTATGCCTTCTCTCTATTTACACCTACTATAATAAATCAGGTGTGCTCCTCGACTGTTTTTACACATCACCCTTCTGAAGATATACTTTTAGCTTGGTAAATTTGGCTTCTACTCCACCTTTGCGTATCGCCTGAGACTCCGCGACAGGTTTCCGTGCCACGGTAGCCAACCTTTTGTCTGTGCCCGTGTATGCATGGGGGTGCTTTATGACATGCCTCGTTGGCTTCATCGGGGATAGGATTGGCTCTAGAAGCTACATCAACTTGTACGCCAGATCATTTTCCGTCTTGCTGCGCCATCCATCAAGCATTTCCATAGCTCGCTTTTTGGCGTGGGGCTGGTGGCTTATATTATCCTCATCGCATCACGTTCACCTGCGCTCTCGTACTTTGCAGTTTATTTGGCGGTTTCGTGAGTGGCTTTACCTGATCAAGACACCCAGCAGGTCCTCTAACTGACAATAATATAACCGTCATTAGTGCCATCTATCCCACCATTCGTAAGTCTTGATGATCAGCACACCCCAAAAGATTATTTTAAAAGTGGATGCAGCCAATTCAGTCGCCTGGGTGGCCAGCAATGTCGAAGGCTCTTACAAAAGAGGAGTCACCCTCGGAATGGCTATAGGATTCGGGAACATCAACGGCGCAGTCACAGCCAACATCGTAAGTGATGGATCAGCTGCTTATCGGCCCATGTGCAACCTTGCTCACTCCGTGCTGTGTGCCTTTTCTTCAATCTTCCAGTATCGATCTCAAGATAAACCATGGTACCGTCTGGGTCATGCCATCGTTTTGGCTTACATCGCTGCGGGCTTCCTTTGTTCCGTCCTCTTTGCGATACTGCTCAAGAGGGAGAATGCCCGACGTGATCGCGGAGAACGCGATGAAGTCATCGAAGGTGTCGATAATAAACGCGCGCACGAAAGGAATGGGACGTTCCAGTCCGTAGAGGAGGCTAAAATTGCCAAAGGGGACACTTGGAGTGGCTTCAGATACACTCTATAACGGCACGGACATGACATGACATGATGAAGACGTGAAATGAGTGAGTGGTCGATTTTGCATGATGAGACTATGAATTAGATAAAGTACATATGTTAAAAGAACCCCAGCGTTGTATATCTATCTACCCTTTTTTGTACAGAGGAAAAACTTTACAGTAGTGATCTGTCGTCTAAGCTTTTGGTCATCGGGGCAGGCTGCGGTAATGGGTCGTCGACGTCGGATTGCGGTGGCGATTCCAGGGGAGGAGGGGCGCTCTTCTCGCCGCGGTTCTCGTCGAGCCATTTGTCCATATCATCAGCGCGACCAGCGAACGGTCGCTTGCCGAGCAGTTCGATCATGTCCTCACTGAAAAACGTGATCAGAATCTACCTACTCATTGAGTAGGAACTTGACTTACCGAGTGATCACCTCCTTCTCCAGCAGGCGCTTAGCGACCTTCTCCACATTCTCCTTATGGAGGGTGAGGAGATCCCGCGTCCGTGAATAAGCCGTCGTGATCATCTTGCGGACCTCAAAGTCGAGCATCTCGGCCGTCTTCTCGCTGAAGGGCTTTGTCCAGCTCTCTTTGGCGGCGCGGTCGCCGCCGTAGCTGACGGGACCGATGACATCGTTCATGCCGTAGTTGGCGCAGGCCTCGAACGCCATGCGTGTAATCTTCTGCAGGTCGTCTTGGGCGCCTGTTGTGATGTTCTCGGCGCCGAAGAAAATTTCTTCAGAGACGCGGCCACCTAGTGTCATGCAGATTCGGTCCATCATTTGGGGTGTGGAAAGGAGGTAGCGGTCGGCGGGAAGGTACTGCAGATGCAGTTAGAAAATGGGGAAAAGAAGAGGGAATTCAAAGGACATACCTGAGCATAACCGAGAGCACCAGCACCTCTTGGAATAATGCTGACCTTGAGGAGGGGATCAGCATGCTCCAAAAACCACCCACAGATGGCATGGCCAGCTTCATGATACGCCACAGTCTTCTTCTCCTCCGGACTAAGCACCCTGCTCTTCTTCTCCAAGCCAACAATGACTCTCTCAATAGCGGTGTCAAAGTCAACCTGCTCAACGTAATCCGACCCTCTCCTAGCAGCGTGGAGAGCCGCCTCGTTGCACACGTTGGCGATGTCGGCTCCGGAGAACCCGGGCGTGAGGACGGCGAGCTTCTGCGCGAAGGACTCGAGGTCGGATTTGAGCGAGTCTTCGAGGCGGATGGGCTTGAGGTGGACGAGGTAGATGCCCTTGCGGCCTGAGACGTCGGGGCGGTCGATGGCGATGTGCCTGTCGAAGCGGCCGGGACGCATGAGTGCGGGGTCGAGGACGTCGGGTCTGTTAGTACCCGCGAGGACGACGATGTGCTCGTTGGTGCCAAAGCCGTCCATCTCGACGAGGAGCTGGTTCAGTGTAGATTCCCGCTCGTCATTGCCGCCGAATGAGCCTCCTTTGCCTCGGGCTTTACCGATGGCGTCGATTTCGTCGATGAAGATGATGCACGGGGCGTTCTTCTTGGCGGAGGCGAAGAGGTCGCGGACGCGAGAGGAACCTACACCGACGAACATCTCGACGAATTCGGACCCAGAGACGGAGAGGAAGGGAACGGAGGCTTCTCCAGCTGTGGCTTTGGCAAGGAGGGTCTTACCAGTACCTGGAGGACCAGAGAGGATGGCGCCTCGCGGAATCTTTGCACCGAGCTTCTCGTACTTGGCAGGTTCCTTGAGGAACTTGACAAACTCCATGATCTCCTCCTTGGCTTCGTCCATGCCCGCGACGTCGGAAAACTTGACCTTGACTTCGCTTTCGTGATTGAAGAGCTTGGCGCGACTCTTGCCAATGTTGAAGATGCCGCCTGCTGAGCCACTCGACCCTCTTCTTGATATCCAGTAGAGGACACCGATGAGGAGCAGTGTGGGAGCAAAGTTGAGGAGGGCACCGACGGACGAAATTTCATCGACGTAAGAGACCGGTATCCGTTCGGAAGAAGGGATGCCCAGCTCCGTCTGTGCGTCGTCGATCTTCCTCTCGAAAGCGTCGACGCTGCCGATGGTGAAGTAGAATTCGCCGGGATTGGTGCCCGAGGCATTGGGATGGAGCTTGACGCGGACGTGGTGTTTGTTGACGACGGTCAAGCTCTCGACGAGACCCTTGTCGAGGAAGTTTGCCCTGAACTCTTGCCAGGTGATCTCCTTTGAATTGTGGGCACTGGAGCTGGACCAGAGGAGATAGGCGGTGGCCGAGGCTACGATCCATGCGAGCTGCTGCTGGTTGAAGCCATTCTGCTGGGGTGGCGGCGGCTGTTGCTGGTCCTTGCGGTCCCTGCGGCCTCCCGACTGGTTTTCAGAGGACGATTTCTGGTCGGAGGAGGGCTGCCTGCGCTGGGACTCCTTGTACTGCTTGAAAAAGCCCTCGAGGGCCTTGGGCAGCTCTGGCTTGGACGGTTTGTTGTCTGACTGGCCCTCCTTCTTGGGTGAGGGAGTGGCAAAGGCACGGACAGCAGCGATAGGGACTGAGCGTGGCCGCAGCCTGGCAGCAGCCCTGAGAGAGCGAGAGAGCATTGGGAAGAAAGAGAGGACGGGGACGGGCGATGAAATAGTTGGTTACATAAGCGTGCCGGAGTGCCACGGATGAGTTTGCGGCATCCGAGTCAGTTGCTCGCCGACCCCTCTTTGCTTTTGCCCGATTATATGCAACATAGACCCGACAGCACATCCCACACAGACACCCAGCAGATTCTCGACAACACTACTCTAGCCAGCAACCCAACACCCTCCCAACATGGACACGCTTCGCACCTCCTCGCTGTTCCCCCAGAGACACTCACGTCCATCACCGCCCATCTCAGCCCGCCAGCCCTCCTCGCCCTCGCCCGCACTGCTTCCCAGCTCGCCCACCACGTAGCCCAGGACAGCACCTGGCGCGCAGCCTACGTCCTCCACTTCCTCGGTGTCTCGCACGATTCCGACTTTGATCTCGATGACGCTGCCGACAAGAGGGCCATTCTCCTCCGACGCAGCGCCCCCACCTGGAGACAGGACTTTATCTGGAGATACATCATGATAAGGTAGTCCTACAGTTTGTCTATATGCGTCTTTCCGAGCCTTTTTTACAGGCGTTGGTCCCGCTCCAAGAACCTCCCAGTGACGCATACGCCCCTTATGCAGTCCCCCATATCCGCGATGCACATCATGCCTGCCCCGCCCTCTCCAGCGACCGCAGCTCAGTCTTCGCCCTCGTCCAAGCATACCAATAGTCAACCGCAAGCTGCTCCCGCTCTCCTGACAGCTTCCACCCAATATGGTATCGTCGCACGTTCGTTCCCGCTTTCCGGCAAGATCCTGCCTGGATACCTCGATGCTTCCGCCGTCGGAGCCCGCCCGGCTCTCGGCGCCTTTGGTCCCGCAGGCAACTGGGGCATCATTGGCCAGGGGAACCTCAATCACATCTGGAATGGCAATCCCAATGCCCACTTCACGCCCAATATCACTGCCTGCGCTTTGTCCTCCACCTCCCTGTCCGACAGGGCGGCGGAGAAGGCAGTTGCTAATGCCAACTCGACGGCCAACATTGCTTGGGGCAGCCGCACAGGTGAAGTGCTTTTCACGACAGCGTCAAAAGCCATGGATGGCTCCAGTACCTCTAGGCGCCTCACTCCAAATGCCAATTCTGGCGTCAGAGTGAACAGGTGTGCAGTCGGCGAAGAGCATGAAGGAAGTGTCGAGGACGTCCGCTGGGTAAACATCGTCGACACGCTCAGTGCAGGCGAGATCGAGACTTCGCCGTACGCCATCAGCGCCGGCACGGACGGACGCGTCAAACTTTGGGACGCTACAGTCTCTGAGACAGGAGCCCATCTGTGCCTCTGGTCATCCCCGATGATCATACAGAAAGATCGTGTCGGCATCTTTTCTGATCCCTGTGTAAGAGCAGAGGGGCTGATCAAGCTAGACTCGGAAGGTGGGGCATGCCATATCGTCGGCGTGGTTCAGAGCGGCGACATTCATGTCTGGACTGGCTTTACTCTGGCCATTGATGAGTCTTCCCCGTCTAGCCGTCCGAGGGCTTGTCGTTTGAGCGCTACCAATGTCCGAGAGATCGTCATACCTCGTCCTACCTCTAGGTACTCAAAGAAGAATAACTCCGTGGCCAGCAATACTTCAGGGATCGTCAAGGCACTGTCGATCGATCCCAAGTCCTCCAAGGATATCGTCGTACTCATTGCTTACGAAGATGAACCTGTTTTCTATCGTGTCCGTATTCCAGGAGACGGACATGTAAAAGACGAGCAAATTGAAGTAACGCCATTCGGCAATCCCAGCTTTGGAAACACGAGCGTCGTCGTTCCCTTCTTTGCTCGAAACGGAAGGAAAGAAGCAAGCTTCGTCCTCGTCGGGGACCACATCGGCTGTGTCTCTCTCTACGCCTGGGATGCCCCAGCTCCCTCCCCTGCCACCACTCGACCCATCGCCCCACTCCGCTCCATCGAAGTCCACCGAGACGGGGCGAGCGTCACCGCCCTATGGTGGGACGGCCTCCTGCTCGTCACGGGCTCATCCCGAGGCACGACGCACGTATGGGACGGCATGACCTTTGAACACCTCCGGAGCTTCGTCAATCCCATCAAGAGATTCCGCGCTCGGGACGGCCAGCCCGCTCCTAATACGAACGGGACCCAGGGCAGGGAAGCCGTCAAGCACATCTTGGTGAATCAAGAAAAGGATGTCCTGATTGTTGGCATTGGAGGCGTCGTGCTTGCTTGGCATGCTGGTCCCGTCTCTGGTAGGAATAAAGAGAAGGGGATGGGCGTCAGAGGTAGGCACGCGGCTGGTACGGCAATAGGCGTGCATGGAAGGAAGAGAGCCGGTGGTGCAAAACATATCGGTAAGTAAGAGGACGTGGACGACCGCTTTTCTGCTAAATTCCTGACGTCTTCCATTCTAGGACCATTCGAGATGCGCCAAGCTATCATCGAAACTCAGTTCCTTCTCGACCACGAGGCAGAAACTGCGCAGAGAGCATACGGCCGTGAACGCGAACACCGCGCCGGACTGGAGAGCCTCGGTCTGAGCGAAGCAGAGGCGGTCGAATACGTCCTGATGCTCAGTCGGGATGAGGCGCGCGCAGCTGAGAGACAGAGATTGGAGGCTGCGGCCGAAGCGGCGGAGATTGACCAGGGTGTCTTCGAAGGCGACTTTGATGATGATTTTGAGGACGAGGACGAAGGTCCTGATCTTGACGTCTTTGAGAGTCATTCCGTGTACTCTTCCTCAGGGTCGTCTTCGGCTTCTGCCAGTTCCATCTCCAGGTCCTCTTCTTCCTTGTCGGGATACACCACGCCCCTGCGCGATGCACGGCCTCTAGCTTCCCAGATTCAACCCAGACTCCAAGCCCCGTCTCTCCAGACACAGCGCAACTCCCACTCCAGCGGCAGGGTACAGGTCGTCCCCTCCCTTTCTCACTCGAGCTCGTACCTGCACGGCGCAGAGCCGATGGAAGCAGGCGAGGAGTTCTTTGACTTCGAGGCGGAAGCGGAAGAAGCGAGTAGACGCAGGGCCGCTAGGGACATCGCGAGAGAAACTTTGGGCAATTCGCAGATTCAGAGCGAGCATACTTTCCCGCCCATGCCAACCCCCACCAGGGTGTCCCCTGCCTCGAGCTCTTCCCTGTCCATGTCCCCTGCTGCTGCCAGTCAGGGTGCTATAAATTCGAGCCCCAAGTCGGTAAAGTCCGATTCAGCTTGGACCGTCCCGCTGACCAAGCGCACCTCGTTTTCGACCTCGCCTTCCACGTCGTCGTCGGGGAATGCGTGGGCTCATGGGTCGCCTGTTGCGCGCGCGCAAGGGTCTGTATCTGCAGCTCAGCGCGCGAATGCGAATGCGAATGTGACGCGCAGTGCAGCGCCTCCTTTTGACGATGATATGGATGAGGACCTGCGGTTTGCGCTTGAGCTGAGCTTGGTCGAGGCGAGGAGCCGTGGTGAAGATGTTTGAACCCTAGACCTCTCAGGATGTCATTGAACTTTGCAGGGTTGCACAGACGATGGCAATAGACCGTGCAGGGAAGTGAGTAAACTAGATTTTTCTTTTCTTTCTTTTTTCGTTTTCTAGAATAAAAACCCTAAAAACATATGCACCCTTCTCTCTCGGAGTCTCTCCGGTACCTATGACTTTTAGATTACTCTCATAATCTGTTAGCTAATGCTGCTATGTGCGC
>NHYE01005616.1:0-65674 GCA_002938385.1 Gymnopilus dilepis
TCCTCCTCACCATACTACGAAGACTAAGTCTCATCCTACCACGTCCAAGACTACGTCTACCCCACCTACTCAGACACCCCCTCCGCCGCCTCCCCCTGGCTACACTCCCACTTTCTCTAACATTACTTGCGCTGTTCAGGCTGATGATTATTTGACTTTCGGTCTCGTCGACACCGAAGAGGGTGAGCTATATCTTTCTCGACTTCATTGGGCTCTTGCTGATCTCCCAAATAGATTGCACTGCCATGTGCGACAGCGTTGCCGGATGCGTCTTCGTTAATGGTAAATTTCCTTATCGCGTTCTATGAATTTTAATAGCTGAGCTATTATTGCTCCAGCTTACCACGACGTCAATGGAAAGGATGGAAGCCCTCAACTTACTTGCTCCCTCTTTGGTAAATGCCACGATGCGTCCGCCGCTGACAACTGCGGTGGCCAGAGCCAGCCCGACGGCTCCACCGACTTCATCACCAATTCTGATGGCTTCTGCAAGAACGGGAATAGCGTCTAGACAGGTGGCATCGCCCTGTTCTTACATAAAACTCTTATTACTCCTCGTCACGCCCGTGCTTGAATTACGCCTACGTTTACGGTTCATGGACAATATCGGTTTGGTAGATTATTTTTGGTTATGTCTGTACGGGTTGGATTATCCTTTTCCGAATGAGGATTCGTCCACAAGGGATAATGTGGCGTAGTTTTCCCTACCTGTCCGTGGCGCTCCCCAACTTGTGATGTCAGAATGGCGTCATTTGAGTCGTTCCAAGGTTGACCGGTTGACCTATTGGTCTTGGTGCCGCTTCTCAATTGAAGGATTGGATTTCATCAAAATGTTCCCAATGCCGGGGTTAGAATCCCATTATTTCTTAGGTGAAGGAGCGTAGAGATATATTTGCATTATACGGCATCCAAGATATGCACATCCTTTCCCACTGACAAACACTTGGACTTGTTTATATCATGCTCCATGCCATGTGTGCCTTTCGAGCCCTTCAGCTGCGCATCTACTTCCTGAAGCAATTATAGGATATGTAAGAGTCTAATGATACGTACTATGAGCACCGAGCTTTATCAGTCGACTCGTTCGTGCCGCCCAAGTTTGGCTACGTCAACTTTTGAGTGACGCGACGCGTCAGATGCACGTGATGAGAACCTTTCAAGTCGGCAGTTGATTCCGAATCAAGTGGCGTTGACGTTGAACAGTGACGCATTTCCATCCACTCGTCCCGCCTTCGTCCCATGGATAGTCTTTCTGGATTGCTCAACAATACCAGGTCATTCCTAGATGCACCCACTCCCTGACAGTGATAATTTCGTGAAGTAAGCTTGACGAGTTCTACAAAGTACTCTACAACAACTCTTCGGCATCTGTAGGTAACTCTTTTTCTGATCATGAGCAAGCCAAAAGTTCTGACGGCGAAGCTTTCATAAGGATAAATCTCTATGTTGGGGCTTGGTGCAGCGTTCAAGAACCCCATACGACGTAGCCTTCTCCGACACCTTGCCACTCGATCGACCACGACGGTCACGGTCCCGCTCGAGCGAGGATCCGAGCCATCAAGGCGGCACAAACCTGGAGGTTATCATCCACTAAGGCCTGGAGATGTGCTCAACAACCGGTACAAAGTCGTTCACCAGCTTGGATGGGGTTTGTATTCGACAGTGTGGCTTGTTCAAGACATCAAGTACGTCCGTGGCTTACTTTTACTAAAGCGATACTGAAGGTTCAAAAAGAGAGAAACAGATGTCAGCTCTGAAGGTCCAGATCAGCGAACTCACGACGTATGAGGGCCCTCAGCACGAGCTTTCGAAGCTTCAAATTCTGCGGGATACGAACCCAAACTCCCCAGGTTATCGCCACATCTGCCACCTGCGCGACAACTTCACTATCGAAGGGCCCCACGGTGCACATGTTTGTCTCGTCCTCGACCCCATGAGGGTCAGCGTTTTCGACATTTTCCGAGCGTTCCGGATTATCCTCCCTCTGGACCTGCTTAAACGAATATCGAAGCATGTTTTGACGGCCTTGAAGTATGTTCACGATGAATGTGGAATCATTCACACCGGTACGTTGAAATATCTCTTCTTAATTTCGGTGCTTATTCTCTCACTTGTAGACATAAAAGGAGACAATATCATGTTGGTCAGCATGCCGCCGAAGAGTGATAAAACCACCATCGAGATCGGTATTGACGAGCTCATGACGCTTCCATTCGTTCTCAGCGACTTCGGCTCTGGTAGATTGCTTCCATGTCTTGTATTATTCAGTACTGACAATCCAATCTCGCAGCTGTGAAGGTCGAAGAACGGTCCTCCGGCTTGATCAAGCCTACCGACCTCCGCGCTCCGGAAGTCATAGTCAAGGCTGCCTGGGATACGAAAGCAGATATATGGAACTTTGGGTGTCTGGTCAGTCGACTCACTGTTTATGACTACCAAACTCTAATTATTTCCTCCCTAGATATACGAGTTTGCGAAAGGTACCAGGCTTTTCGATTCATCATGGCGAATTGAAGACATCGAAATGACACCCCCTCAAATTCACCTCGCTCAGATGGTGGGCGTGTTGGGCGAGTTTCCTCGGAGTCTCTTAGAGCGCGGAGAGCGGGCGAAAAACTACTTTGATGACGAGGGTGTGTCTTTCCTTTCCTCATCCTTTTGCTTGTTCTTGACATCAATTCCGTAGGGCACCTTCTGGTTGGTTCAGGGGTTCATGATAACAGACTCGACAAGCTCGTGGCTTGCTCCGGACATCCTCTTCGCGAAATCCCGACGTTGGTTGATTTCCTAAGGAAGGCTCTGTCTATTGAACCTGAAGAACGCTGGTCTTCGGCTCAGCTGCTCCAACATCCTTGGCTGATGGACGTGGACGCTTAGAGGGCGGATTACCTGCCTTCCTGTGCCCAAGCATTCATATAACAGTACCTTGGGACCTGATTCTGTTGTATCCGCACTCTATCCAGTAGGCTTCTTGATCGCAACAGATTTTGTCTTGCCATAAGGCGAGATTGTTATGTTCTTATCATTGGTACTGTTCTGATTCTTTCTTAAATACTCGAGGCAATAAAGTAAGTAGATCAGTGCGAATACACTGGAGAATCGTTTCACAACTATTTGTGTATACCATCTTGTCTAGTTGAACTCGGAAGCCTTATTTGCTGGGAATCTTCGTCCTGGACGAAATATCCCACTGCCTCTTCCTCTCTTGAAACCCGCATTTTTTGTCAAGGGAAACCGCAGCACTGTTCTCTTCTCTTACAGATATCCACACTTCGGCGCAATTCCACATCCCGTGGATCACTGCAGAAATGAGGGCTCTCGCGTAGCCTCGCCGACGATGGGACTCCTGAACTGCCAAACCTGTGATAAGCACATGAAGTCCATGTTCCTCACTCTCGATGGCGATATACTGTATATAGCCAACGGGTCGATCACATCCGCCAGATAACCAGGCCAATGTGGTTTCGTGATTGACCAAATAGCTCTTCGCTGGATATTCAGCGCAAAAATAATCGGTTCCGTCAATGATAGACGATTTGCTTAAGAGTTGGACAAGATAACACTGGACCCCTGCGCGTATCTTCTGAATGAAACTAGGTTTGATCGCTAACACGAGTGAAGGTCCTTCAGATATGCCAGATGGGAAGTTCGTAATGTTGGGCTCGTATGGCCATCCCAGATACTTGGTTGAGACGACGAGGGGTCGATGCAGGGAAATTTTGCTTGAACCCCAAATTTCAGACCAGTGCCAGCGTTCTTCCTCACAAAGAGCAAGCCTGAGAATTGAATCCTCCATAGAAGAGAACGAGTTCTTGGATTCTTCTGTTGTAGTCGGCAGGACAGAGTCGTCAAGGATGAGATAGCACCCATTGAGGAAATGGCGAGGATAGTTGGGATTACGCAGAATCAGAATACCCGCTAAAACTCTCCGAAAATGGCCTGGGACTGGTAGATGAATTGAACCAGGCACGCTATTTTCAAAATGCTTCACCAAAAGGTGAGTGTACATGGAGTGATCCTACATCACGGTGAGATTTCCCCCAAAAGTATGCATACTAGACCAGTTCACCATGATCGCAGGTACTGGGACGTTAAGAATGCGGATGATCGTCAGGTTGCTGGAGAGGAAATCAGTGAACTTCGAAGCTTAAGTACTTTCTCGCGCGACGCGTCATCTTCACGTGACGGGAAACTCTAATTTCACCTGCATTGCGCAAACGTCTTCCTCAGCCTGCTCTCCTCCATTATCGTGCAACTGCTTTCTTGCCATCATCCGTGAAGTGTGCATACTTCCTCAGGGAATATTTTTGACAGTCCCAGGTTTCCCAAGCACTTATCTGACGTTTTGAACGTTTGAAGTGACCATTTTTCCTGTGAACACGTAGTCAGGAAGAAAACAGAAGTATACTCTCATGAGACAATATTAATAACTTTCTCAAGTAAGTTCTACGGCTTCGAAACATGGTTGTTCATCTATTGATAGGTCAAAAATATCGGAGAATATCTTGACAGGGCCTTGGGGTCGGATGTATCTCAGTATCTAATTCCCAACGCTCATCGTCCATGTTCTCAGGACTTGGCCACTCACCTTTCTTCTAGGCTCATCGACACTGTAAACGCCAAAAGACCTTGTCCTATTCGAAGTGCAATCATCAGCATCCCCCGAGCTTGGTTCTCGCTTTCTTCAAGTGCGTGATGTGATTGCTGCTTGGACTCTTTGCTTATTGACGACAAGAGTCGAAATATAGTCTCTAACAACAAGATATGCAAGGAACTCGGTCTTTCGAAGTGATGGAACCTCACAGACCATGCCAACTTTCTAAAGGTCAACCTTGTTCGGTTTGTGTGAATAAAAGTCGGACTGTATTGCTGATCGAGGAGACGAGAGTACTGCTGGATAGAGCTCAAGAAGCATATGATCGTGCCCTCCAAGCGAACTCCGAATTGGCCACTGAGATGAACCGTACCCATAATCCTACTATTCTACGAGTTCCCGTTGAGGTAGCCTCCACTATCTTCCAGCTATGTGTCCTTCCTATCAGCATCGAGTCGCCATTGGAAGACTTCCTGGAGCACAGACAGGGCGTGTTGGCTTTGGGCGCCGTCTGCCGTGGTTGGAGAAGAATTGCATTGTCAAGTCATCAGCTTTGGACTACCATATCCCTGTCCTTGACATCGCGTTTCACGAGGTCTCATGCGCCACGATGGAACGAGTTCCTCGCAAGGTCTGGACAACTACGGCTGTCCATATACATATACGAGGTCCCGACAAAGCGTTTTGCGAGGTCTTCGACACAGAAAGTGGTGCATGCACTGGTAGAAGCCATCAAGGTGCATTCACATCGCCTGAAAAACGTACGCATCGATGCTTCAGTGCAGCGCCTTTCATTGTTTGACAAGATCGCGAATGTGTCGTCCCCCCTCGAAGCCCTTCAACTTCGGTGTCCTGACGAAGAACACCCATATCAGGACCTGGATATTTCGATAAATTTGAACTTCAGGCCAAAGAAGCTGATACTTTATCGAGTTCCTTTCGACTTGCTATCCATCAAATGGAACGGCATTGTCGAAGTGGACGTGACATGGATTTTTATCGAGGAATGTTCTACGCTTCTCAAGCAAGTACCTCTTTTGAAACACTGCAGGTTCGCCGAGATACTAGGGTCCATAGTTTGGGATCCTCCCTCGAATGCACTTGTGCTTCCTCACCTCGACTATCTCGACTTTGATATGCCTACCACTGACGGAGAGAGAGTCGATCCACTATGTCTCGACATTCTATTCAACACCTTCACGTTCCCTGCTTTACAAACGCTGCACCTGAACCTAGCGAGAGAGAGCCTTCCATTTGACACCCTTCGCACATTACTTCAGCGCTCTACATGTACTCTGCGGACTCTTCGCATTGCCAACACTATCCTCGAGACCGAAAAGCTCATTCATCTTCTTCAAGGAATTCCATCTCTCGAGACCCTGACTTTCGATCCCGACAAGCATTCGTCTGCTTATTCTCCAAAAATGTTTTTCCGTGCCTTTTCCAAACGTACTACCTCTCAGGACGTCACCCGATTCTTACCAAACCTCTGCTTCCTCCAATATCGTGCCCGAAGCCCTCAAATGGTTCCGTGGAAACATGTAGCTCCAATCTTCGGTCCTATCACCGAGATCCGTCAGGGTATAAGGCTGCGTCCCCTGCAGAAACTTCAAATATCTCTCGTCGAGCAAAGAAATCCGTCCTTGAGCCGGTTTACCATCGATATGACCATCCTCCCGTCGCTCCTCGATCTCCTACAAGCCGGCATTGATTTACAAGTTATAAATGAGGAGACTGGCGAGAATGTGCTGCGCCCTCGGAATATCGGAACGTGAAATTATGGCGTGAGTGCAGCTGTCGTCTTCTTTCTTTCGTGTGATCGTGTAAGTCGTCGTCTCAGGTAAAAGCAAGAAATCACACACAGACTATTCTATGGCTATCGTTTTTTGGAATCACTCGAACTCAAGTAATGGGTTGTATTCGAATCTCGAGGCTCTCCGAACGTAAGACGTTGGAGACAGTCTGTTCGTAGTGAAAGTAGTACAGCTGTTCAAATCATGACCCCGCGGAAGTTGTGTAGAATACTACGCTTCTAGGATGGAGACATGTCGGCTACTTTGTGAATTTTTGACTTAACGCGAAGAACACATTGAAGCCAATCGTTGTTCAACTTCGAACTGGTAGCCCCTGATAAGAAGCGTCGCCGAGGATGGTCACGTGATCACTGTGGCATTGCCCATTCACACACCTTCTGAAGTCGACTGCGCTGGTAAGTTATATGCAGCCTGTTCGAGCGCTTTCTCACCCAGCCATGTCGCAAGTAACCAGGATCCCATTCATTCCATACCGCCTCTTCTTCCTTTACATCGAGCCCACATCAGCTCTGGCAGGAGCATGGTATGCCTCATTCCGCCCCCAGGACTACCTCCGGGACCTATCTTCTAGTGGAACGCCATGGATTCCCACCGCTGGGGACCTATCAACCCAAACGACGATGACTCTCCTCCAGCTCGCAAATCTGTACCTCTTGTTTGCAACGAACGAGTACTGCGTCCTCTCTTCGACGAATGACGTCGTCATTTGGCGCAGCTTGCTTTTCGGGTTGCTCGTCGCGGATTTTGGTCACCTTATCACGATGGCACCGCTCGGGGGCGAGGTGTTTTGGAAGTTTTGGGACTGGAATGCGATGAAGTGGGGTAGCGTCGGGTTCGTTTATTTGGGGGCTACGTTGCGGATCTGCTTCTTAGCTGGCATCGGTCTGAAGAGAGCCCAAGAAGAGGAAAAGAAGAGGGATTAAAAGTTCGTCATCTAGATTTTATTTTTTTTCTTTGACCCACCTTTTCTCTCTTGCCATTGAAAGCCTATCTGGGTAATATGACCATCTGTATCAATGAAAGTAATATTTATCGGGCTTTTCCTTCGAATGTCCAAACCCATGCGACGTCTACAGAAGCACTTCATCGACCACCAGCCGCAGTGGCCTCGACTCATTCATTGCTCAATGCTCATGTTTCACCCTATTTCGTGTCAAATCCTCTCCCTGTTTTGGTTAACAGCAAACTAATAACGGGCTCTCTCGCCGTTGAGTGTGACCTGACAACGAACTTGACCATTGCAATTTCAAAACATTATTGGCCTTGAGGACACCCGACGTCGCGGTGCCAGGCGGTGTAGGCGCTCGATAATCATTTGCAATTGCCGTTGCACTAACCGGTTAACGGCATTTAAGCCCTTGATAAGGATCGGCAGAGCCTGAACAGAGCCTCAACAAGTTGGCAAGGTGGCCAAGTTTCGCCTTTACGTACGGAGGACTCGGAGTGAGTGCCGATCTCAAGAATCTTATTTCGGTTGACGGTTGTACGCCAATTATAGCCCATCATTCTGAAGCGACGGCATGTCTTTGGCATGTCTGCACGAAGAGCGAGCGAATTGCGAACGTAAAGGTTGGGTATTGGCCACTTATTACGAGGCATGAAGGTTGCAATGCACGACGCTCGTGCAGGATATCTCGCACGCTGATAACAGGCAAGATGAGAGGGATTTTGAAATTTCGAAGAGGCCATTCGATTGTCGGTCAAAGCTGGTTGCAGTGCACCGGCAAAGCGGATTCTGGGGAAGGGGGCTATTTTTATCTCTGCATAGCCGCACCGACTTCTACGTAAACACTGATGCTCTCCGTCCTGCCCCCCCGCACGTCGGCCTGTTCGTCCTAATCAAATTTTGCAGAAGGCTTCCACATCATGGTACTACCACTTACATTCCAGGATTCGGTGTTTCCTGACCGTGGTCAGTGGCGGGATATGACCTAGTCGAATCCTTTAAAAGGCTCCTGGTGAGTGCAGAACTCTCCATCAGTCCTTTCTGACTTGCTCACTTCGTTCAACGCCTAGTCTCTCTTTAAACCCATCCTCCACAACCTAAACCTTCCTGCACGATGAAGTTCTCCGTCTCTGCCGCATTCTTCTCCATGGTGGCCCTCGCCTCTGCCTCCGTGCTCCCCCGCCAATCATGCCCCGACGCCTCGAGGTTTGGCGTTCTCAGCTACTCGAGCCCTACCGGTGCCACCTCTTACAAAGCCGGCGACGTGTGTTCAATTCTTTTTTCTTGTCGCGTAGCAAGGAATCTGACAGTTATCGTTGCAGCCCATCCACGTCCACGTCGACTTCAGCTGCGCCATCAATTACTACGGCATCAAGCCTCAATTTTTCGACTACCTCATTGAGGTTCCCGCCAATGCCAACAACGGCTATGAGGCTCCTATCGTTCTTGGAGCTCGCCGCACCCTCGCTGATGGTGCTACCACGGATGACTTTGACACCACGGTGAGTCCATGTCGATGATTGTAGTCTTGGGGGCATTTTCTGAGGATATTGGCAGATCCCTCACGGATACTACTTCGCCAACGCGGCTTACAACATCTTCCTCGTCGACACCTACCCCACTCAGGGTACCGACGGCAGCGAAATCTTACTTCAAGGCAGTGTGGAAGTGCCTATCACTATCAGCGCGACTTCTTCGTAAAGGGTTTAGTTAGTTATCCTATCTGTGACCTCTCCTCGATCTCTCCTCGACCTGTCGGATGGATGGTGGGCTTTGGACTTTGAACTTTACTTATATCCCCTCTTTGGAAACCATGGACTCTACATAACCGTTAATACTACTACCTTTGCAATTTGCATGCATTTGCTCCGACTTTGTGTTCCATTATGAAGTTGAGAGAAATTCAGAAGACTTACCACACTGAAGCTATGCACGGCCCTCGGAACCGGGAAGTCGGGCCCTCAAAGACTTTTCGTATATGACATGAGGCTCGTTTATTTCAGTAAAGTTGTCACCCTTGACTTCTCCTTTCTTCACTTTCCCGTGTAGTTTCCCTGCTGCTGCTTGATGAGTTCTCGAGGACGGCAGGACCTTTGCCTTTTTTCGGTTCGGCATTATATAATTACTGTAGCATAAAGGCTTTACTTCGCGTCAGGGCAGTTGCAGAGTTACAGGTGACGCAATGGCGTTGTGTCCAGTTAGTTCTATTAACTTCTAAAGACTAAGAGGGGCACACGCGACGTGCGTTATGGCGCCGCCGCGCCACGCGTTTGTCACGTGGTGGGAGATATGCGCTGCGCGGCGGAGTCGCCTGGGAATCGTCTCGCCAACGTCCCGCTCTTCTTCGTCTCAATCTCGAAAGTTCCAACTCTTCATCTGCACCAAGAATACCTAAACAGCATAATATACCTTATCGTACAACTAGCAATATCTCCTCTCATCACCATTCCACGGGACAGCAACTGCAGCTCATCAAATCTCGACGTTAGGCTCTCGTCTCCTCAACTTGAAGTGGCTGGTCAGGTTGTTGATCGATGCTTAGCTTTATGCCTTTGAGGTGCGCTTGTAACTTGTCAGTTTAAGCTGAGCCCTATCTCACTGACTGACTAGTATCACTAGGATTTCACTTCTTCCTTATGGGCTCTTGTTGGGGGACGCTATGCCTCATCTCGCGCACAGGGTTTACTTACCGCTCCGTGGACAATACTGCCTCCAATTCGGTTAACATCAACGTTAGAGATAAGGCAACAGTACTCATTTGACCCAGCAACCTCCTGTAGCTCATAGGGTGGCCCTTGGCGCAATTTTCTTGATAACTCGCCCATCGCAGACTTCCATCAGGGCTGGCGCTGCTGGAAGGCTGATCTATTGGAAGGTGTGGAAGTGCGATGACGAGCTTTTGCATCTTGATCGGCGTTGACGTCATGGAAGTTCACGAAGAGGAAAAGAATTGGGAATAGAGGTTCGTCGTCTTGATCAATCGAGTATGCTTCGCCTGGACTGACAATCTGACATTGCCCTGTTAGTGAACATTGGTTGGCAACCCGTAGATTCACTCTGCGTGAACCAAGGCAGATTTCCGCCCCGCTTGCCTTGCCAAAAACGTAAGAAACAAAGTCGGATTCACGTTGCAATTGCAGGCTCATAAACGACTCAACAGTTGAAATCCCTCTGTTTTCTTGCTCAACGTGTTCGGCGTCTGTGGGTATATTTTGTTGGCGTTCTTCAGTACATCCACGCTTGCTGAAATCCCGAGCTTCAATATTCATCCAGCCTCACAGCCTCATCGGGCAGTTCAAGTATGCACTCATTCATCGACACCGAGGCAGACCGTGATGTGAATCGAGCGAAGTATGAGGATGGTCAACTTTCGCCTGCAAATGAAAGGCTGGAAGCAAGTCGTGATCTTCTGAATATCGTTTTGCCTGTGTGCCGACCCCGACACGAGAGGGAAAGTACGGCGATGTTGAGTAAAGCCCGTTTCTGACGCAAGTAAGAAACTAGAGAGATTGTCAGATAGTTTGTTGGGCTCAGCTAGTTTGTTGGACCATCTGGTTGTGAAATGTTCAGCTTCCCCAGCGGAATACTCTTAAGAAGTGAGATCGCAAAGTTTTGAGAATGAAAGTTTCTGTGTATGCCCTTGCATAAACCGCGCTCTACATACGGAACCTGCCCGCGCGAGAACATCCTCCTCCTCCGGATCCGTGGGGACAGCCACCGGAGATGCGCTATTTTTAGCACACAAAAAGTTGCTGAGCGTACGCGTTGTCTCCATCCTTCCAGTGAAAGAACACAGCTTGACGGGGTTCAGCAGGAGGCCCGAGAATTAGCTCAATAAAACGGTCATTCCCAACCGTGTTTCGTGCTCTTTTTTGGGTAGCGCAACCTCTTAAAAGGCAGCATGGTAAGCGTCGAAAATCATCATCAGTTTCTTTCGACTTTTTGACTGTCGGTCGATCCTCAATTTCCTTCGATCACTCCCAGTCACCAACACTCTTACATCTCTTTACGATGAAGTTCACTCTCTCCGCTGCGTTGCTTTCCATGGCGGCATTGGCCTCAGCGTCCGTGCTTCCTCGCCAGTCCTGCCCCGATGCGTCGAGGTTTGGCGTTCTGAGCGTCTCGAGCCCTAACAATGCCACTTCATACAACGCTGGAGACGTAAGGATTGTTGCTTCTTGTCTTTGATTACCTCTCACTTTTATGTCCGTCTTAGCCAATTCACGTCGAAGTCGACTTCAACTGCGCCATTAACACCTATGGCATCAAGCCTGTATTCTTTGACTACCTCATCGAGGTACCCTTCAACCAGAATAATGGACACGAGGCTCCCATCGTGCTTGGAGCCCGCCGTACTCTCCCGGATGGAGCCACTAAGGACGTGTTTGACACCACTGTAAGGCCCCGGCTTTAGTTTCGTCTAAAGCTTGTTGACGATTCTGACGATATTCCCAGATCCCTCATGGGTTCTACTTCCCCAACGCCCCTTACAACGTCTTCCTCGTCGATACTTACCCTACTCAAGGCACAGATGGCAGTGAAATTTTGCTCCAGGGTAGTGTAGAAGTCCCCATCACTATTAATCCGACCCCTTCTTCGTAATACGACCGTTCAATACTATCTACGTAGACTTTTTTGACGTGTCGAGTATGAGCCCCTGTTTATTCCTACTTGTAGCCTTAGATATGTCACCTACGAAGAGGTTCACCGGAGATCCATTTTAATCAGTATATCAGTGTTCATAGTGTTCATATAAATCGCCGTCTCCACCGTTTACTGACAAGAGGACGATACTGAATTCTTGATTGGAGGGCTGACAATATTCCAGAGTCTTATCAGCACGCAAACCTAGTCACTGAAGAATCGTACGCAAACAAAAATCCAAATTTTGCAGAGTTGTTCATTACATAAATACACGGACTACCCTTATGCCCAGGTGCTCTGACTACCGCCCTGGATGTCCTCACAAGGAGCATGCAACAGATTGTGATGTCCATATCGAACCTGTAGATCAATACCCGCATCTATGAGAGCCAAGAGAGATGGCAAAATACTGTCATCTATATGGACTGGCGTAAAAGACGGCGTGGGGTAGAATACGACCCAAACACTTCGTAACGGCCGGCATAGAGGACTGTCCCATGCACATCGAGGACCAAAGATCTCTGGAAGAGACTTCCATGGGAAAGGGCGCTTGGGATTCACGGTGTAGGTGAGGGAATGAAGGTTTGGGAGAAAGGTGTGTCGAGCGAGTTTTGCTTGCTTCGGGCCATCATCTTCTATGTCTTCCGTCTCGATATGCGAAAGCATACGGAACAAGCCCTCTGGTGAGTACGAGTCATTGAACCAATCTGGTGCTAGGTCGAGGTGGGTTAGAGATGGGATTTCGGATAAGAGTCGCAACAATGTGTCATCTTCTAGGCGGCAAGTGATCAGATGGAGGTCTGTCAATTGAGGTGCAGAGCGAGCGAGAAACGAAGAAAGAGCCGCCACGGGAAGGGCAAGTTTGTCAGTGCCCAAAGAGATCCCCAGTTTTCGGAGAGCAGGAAAAGTGACACGTCCGAAAAAAAATTGCAGACCTGGATCTCGTTGTTCGAAGGTATAGCCCGGGCAAACGATCTCCAACTCTTGAAGTACCGGATGAACAATATCAGCGACGGCCGTTTGATTTTCAGCTCCAGGTGCAAGTTCGAGGCATGTCAAGGTACAGTGCTTCAAGCGAGAGGCCTTCTGAAGGAGGCGGAAGTATATATCACTCGACATCTTCCCTAAGTCGACGTGTGTGACTGCACTCCAATCGATACCGAGATTTTCTATTGACACCGCATGCAGTGAAACTTGGCTTGGCTTGAAATTCGTTGAACGGAATTCAAATTTCGTCGGAGCCCCCTTGGATGGGCCGGTCCTTGTGAGGCTCAATGACCGAAGTATTGGGGAAGAGTGGGAAATGGCTCCAAATGCTCCAAAAAAACGGCCAGGAAGGCGAATCTCTAAAAGTTCCCAACGACCCGAATGAATCTTCAAAATATCCGCGACTCTAGAGATATTGTGATAGATTGCTTCGACTTCTCGAGTTTGCCTTTCCACTAAAAGATACTCGTCTGCGGAGTCGCCAAGGTATATCGTCAAGGGCATTGCCTTGGAGCGACGGAGCCAATCTTCAATCACGTCGAGGTGGTCTAGTAGGCGCGGAGTACCAAGACAGATTGGAAGCGTCGTCCAAAGTTGGGGTGTTGAGAGGGCGAGGTACCTCCAATCTCGACAGACAGCACTGAGATCTAAAACAGCTTGAACGGTCGCAACGTAATCTGATGGACTTTCGGCAGCATCTGGAATACAGAATTGGAGTATATGAGACGCGATTTCGGGTAGAATTCGAAAGATGAAAGGACTGTGCATTTGGTTCATTTGCGACGTGAGAGCCAGGTAGCGATCAAATAGCTTCTTCGCCTCAGGTCCGGACAAACTTCTGCTGGTATCAATGATCTGACGAAAGAGTTGGCTCATCTCTTTGCAAGGAACGCATGGCTGGCCACAGGACATTGTACAGGCGTTGGGAGGCCGCAGCCTTTCGATATCGTCGATTATTTTCGATACGTTGGGATCCATTTGTATAGCTGAGGAGCCTAAGGTGAAATCAGACATGATGCACATGAGCTGACTCGAGAATAGCGATAAAAACCTCTGCTTACTGGTTGGACGCGGGAGAATGTGGCAGAATGAGATCGTCGCAAAAAAATGGCAAGACACAGCCACAACGTACCACTAACAATCGTTGAGATCTGAGATTCGGCACGGCTGTTCCGAAGACTTGTCAAGTCAACGACCCAGAGCTAATTTGCAGGTCAGATTTTTACAGGCCTATTTCCCGCAACACTACCCAACATCGATCCAATGCAAACCCGATTGCTTGATAACGGAGAACGTTGGGTAGCTCGAGGCGGTGTGGCGATCAAAACACCCTTTTAGTTCTCCTGAGTGCGGTGTTAAAACTCAACAATCACATTATTTGAGCTACACAGAAAAGCTCTCGTACTACAAGCAACAGGGCGTGATATTTCAGTTAAGCTACATGAAAAGAAACGAGGCATAGCAGTCAATGAACTCGACCCGCTCCGTGTAAAGAGGGGCATGCAGGTCTAGCATTCACCCCATGATAGGCACTCCTGGGTGCCATTCACGTACATGTGAAAATAAGGCAGAGGTTACGCGATTACAGAGTGGACAAACTCGGGCTTTAAGCCCTAAATGGTCCTGTCTGATATGGCGCACCAGATCTTCGCCAGTGAACGAAAATCCACAGCAGTCATTCCAAAAACAATTGACGCAGTCTTCACCCTCGGCCACGTCCACGCCATGAGAGAGGCTGAGATGGAGGGTAATGCCTTGAACTGAATTGGCAATAACAGCGCCACAATTCAGCCATTGGCATGTAGACACCTTCTCCTGCTTTGCAAATTTGACCGTATGTAAGCGGATTTCAGTTTGAGACGCAGACTGTAATTTAATCTTGCTGAAAATCGATCCGTCAGAGCCGCCTTAAAAAATGAGACGCCGAAAATATGGGAACGTACCTACAATCGGAACAGTCGGAAGTCCCAGTCGAGCTAAATACTCGTTCTCTATAAAACACCCGCAGGTGGTGAGAAGAGGCATTTCGTCAGTGGCGGAGTACGACCAAACGTACTGTGCTTTGAGGTATTCAGAATAATTCTCCGCAATGATTCTAAACCCAGCAGATGGTTGGTGTGACATAGGACCAGTAAGATTACCTGGCTTCATGCTGTTTGAATCTAGGGTGCAGAAGTCAGTGGTTACTAGTAGAAGGCTTTGCGTCGAGGATCAGGAAGAATTACCGGCTATAATTCAAAAATGGCCATTTTATAGTCCAAGACGAGGACATGATCGAGCAGTGGCTCATTATCTTAGAGTGAATTACTCGGAAAGGAAGTTAGAGAAGGTGGGGATGAAAGGGCAAATGATTCTGAATGCAACCCGATGGCGATAATTGACGCGTCACTACGACATCACGTGACGAGGACTTTTGTTGTAGAGGTCCAAACAGGTCCAAGAGCACAATAAGGTGCGCGTTGTTGCAACGCGGAACAGATTGGGAGAGTGGCAGACGAAAGGAATCGGACCAACTCCGGCTCCTACAGGTACAGAATTTAGAGATGGCTGTAAAGGCATCAAGCGGGAACATGATCAGCCCACCTGTCCTTCCAGAATCCAGCTCGCTCATTCCCACTTCAAACACCCCTCCTCCTTTACCACCCTTCCCACTCTCATAGCCTTATCCGAGTTCCAAGTGTCATATGCTCGCAGCACAAACTGCTACCTGTTACCGCCTGAAGCAGAAATGCTTCCGCGTTGGCAGGCGCAGGTCTTCTGGGCTGGTTGTAGTACTGCTTGCGGTCAACGTAGTCGTTACCCGGACTTCGTGGCTGCGACATAGCTGAGCCCACACTCCAGTCCTACCGACTGCAGCTCCCAACCGACCTCTATCCAGCCAAACGACATTCAAGCTTCAATGGCGACGTGGTGAAAGCCAAGCCCCCTGGGCCGTGTAGTCAACTCCGCAGTGCGCGTATTCGCAGAAGGGGCAAACCCACTCCAGACCTTGACTGATTGAAGCCAGCAAGTTGAGGCTGGGCGGATAGAACGAAGTAACGGCCTCAGTAGCATGCTGCTTGCATGGGTGGTGCTGCAGAATAGAAAGCGAACTGGAGGCTGGATGAGGTGTTGAGGTTACAAGTCTTGATAGTCGTACTTTGAATTGGGAGTCGAGACAGTCCAGGTTCCAATGGCTTTTCCAAGGCACCGAAGAAACTTGACAGCGACCAGAGTAAGTGACGGGAAGGAAAAGAATTCCTCCAGTGGAAGGATGGCAACAGGGTTCTGTCAATCGAGGCTGCTGCTGGTGAAGACGCATTGGCCACCGTCTGATGTTGCACTCTTCCCGCCTGCTCCAAAACATGGTACGACTGTGCATATAGCTTGAATTTGGAAGCCATAGAGTCCCAATAGCGACCTGCGGATAGAAATGAACTCCGGGGATGTAGGAGTGGGCCTTGCGGGAGAAACACAGATAGAGGTCGTCAACTGCTCCTAGGTTGGCTTTGTTGAAGACCTTGAAAGCCAGCGATAGGCGCTGTATCGAATAATGTCCGGCTCGTGTAGAGAGGTTCAGAGATCTCCCTTGCAGCAGCGCCGCAGTGGGTCGACGGTTTTGCCAAGATGACGCATGCGTAGACAATATCCTGGGGGACTGAGGCCGACTTCCTCGACTCTTCACACCCACCCCGTACTGACCCGCACACTACAGCCCTCGACTCCACACCCAGCCAGCAAAATCGCGCCCGACTAGCACTCCTCCAAAGTCCCTCCCAACCCACTCAATTGCAAGACCACACAACACCCGACATCCAACCTTCAACCCGACCACTGCCCCCGTCCCCCATCAGCGCAGCATACGAGCTGAGCAAAGCTAGAGCTAAACCCACCCTCCGACGTCCAACCCCCTTGATCACGACTGGCTTTCTTCATCGTCATCTGCGCAACCTGGTGAGGCTTCTTGGGATCTTGAAGCCATCCAAGTCGTCCTCGTATATCTGATATCTGCTGGTGAACAGGGGCACAGAGACAGGTAGGCGGCCATGGGCGTACTCCGACGGATCTGCAAGGACAAAGAGGATGTCAGCAACGATGCTTAAGAATGCAGGGGAGGCAGGACGACGTAGAGTGGAAAAAAGAGAAGTGGCATACATGCATGCACGCAGTGAGAAAGACAGGCAATACTCACACTAACCAATTCAACCACAGCACGAAAATCACCATCAGCCACCACAACTGCCTCACCCTCTGCTTTCGTCTCCTCTCCTCGAGCTAGTTGCAGCCATCGTAGCCTAGGGAAGACATAATCTTGAGGCCCAGGTACGACAGGACCCCGTCCCACTCTTGCCCGCTCGTCCTCCATATCCTCGACGTCCTCGTTAACAGCGTTCCTTCCTAGACCTCGATAGAGGAGGGTTCGTCTACATCGTCGACCTAAAGTGTAAGCCGTAGTTTCAGGTATCGACGTGGCACCAGCTGAAGAAAAGATCGTCAGCTCAGGTAGGAAAGGGGCGGCGAGCATATGATAGAAGGACGTACCGCTCAGAATCGGAGTGCAAGACCTACACCAGATATAGGTGCGCTGACAACCCGACATCGACGAAGCCAGCCTCGGACGACACCCGCTTGAAGATCAGAACGACCTCAACCATCCTTGAATCTTTGCATCATGTCCAGCCCCAACTCGCTATCTCCCCGCTAGTGAAAACCCTCAACGCCTAAGTGATCATGAAGTGAGCCAAACGCCACATCAAGACGAAAAAACCAACAATACTCACGCCCACCGCAACGCACGAAGCACAAAGCACGGCCACGAGCCCACATCCGTCGTGTTCAGACCAAATCGCCCGCAAAGCCAGCAACTCGAACGCCCTCATCACCCTCTGATCCTCCCCTCGCAAACGAAGACTCGACCTCGCATTGCATACGAAGACCTGACCTCCAAGATCCCAGTGGTCACAAACCAGCCTGCCGAACGAACGCGCGCAAAGTCGGGGCGGGGTGGTGCCACGTAGGTACGTGCATGAACTGCCGGCTTGAGAGGTGAGTTGGTGACCAGATGACTGGGGGCGGACGGATGATAGGGCGGACGGATGGTAGGGTTTGGATTTGAGGTTCAGACACTATATAGCTCGTGTCACGGTCGTGGTTGCGGGTTGGGCGACCGTAAGCGCATTCATTCATGATCAAAGACCGTCCGGCGCCCACCGCCTGCCAGTGCTGCCCTCTCCTCGGGATTCGAAGCCAGCAAATCGAGGACAGGGAACCACGAAGTGCTGGATTCTGCGTCAAGACGACATGGTATGTAAACGCGCCGAAGACCTGGCTGTTTGAAGCAGTCCAGGTCACCGGTCACCAAGCAGCCGCTCGTTTGAGGATAGGATCTGTACTGCAGCCATATCAACATGGGGTGGACCCATGCCGTGTGCCGTGTCAGTGAATCCGACACAAGAGCTTGGAGGGCCGAGAGCCGAGGAGTGTATGCGCCTGGGATTACTCCAGCCGAAGCTGAGAGTAGAGAGCAGGGTACATTCCTGACTCGTGAGCAAGCTGCTCCGGTCAGAGCCTGCCTTGCTGCAATGGCACAGCGGGCGCAGAAGCTCTACGACGCGGTGCCTCAAGCCTCAACGTTGGCCAAACTTGTGACGTGGAAACGGCAGAGGGAGGGCAGCCACTTGGGAAGGCAGCGGGAGCTCGATGGAAGGGATGGGCTGGCAGTGGTCGGTGTAGAATGAGATCTTGACCTCGAGATGCTGAGCGGTGAATGGAGCGAGGTGTACGTATGGCGTGAACGATGGAGGCTGGGGAAGCTGCTTAGTGGACGGGGTACACATAGTCTAGTGAGCTCGACGATCGAACTTCTTGGAGGACGACGGGCACGTTGGTGTATGCGCTCGGATGCGTTCGTACCGGTAGCTCGACAATGAGGAATGCTGGGAGGCGAGAGAGGTGCAATGGCAGCAGTCTTCGGACCGCTGGGAATGGCGTTGCTGGCGGTGGACAATGACAATGGAGGGGTAGGTGTAAACGGGCGGATATATGCGCCTCGACTCGGATAGTTTGAGCTTCCGTGGAGGACGGGGTGGAACATCTTCGAGCATGCTTTCCTGTCTTCTTCCATGTTCATATACGTGCATAAGCCATCTGGATGGAGATCAAGGTAGATGCGGGGGAACCAGACAGACACTTGACTGGAGGATACAGGAGACAGACTGAGTATCACGACCTGGAGAATGTAAAGAATGAGAAACATACAGATGCCATTGCCTAACGATACACCATGCGTCTCCAAACACCGAGAGGCGCAGCGCAGATATCGATGCGGAGAGCGTCGTGATCTTGTCGAACGCGGGGACATTCAACGTCCGCGTCAACCGTTAACATCGTCCCTCGCAAGACTACATCCCCGCTGAATTGAACTGCAATGACTAAAGAGCACAGAGGCATGTAGCCTATATAATGCAAGGTAATCATTGCTTGGACTGATAATAGATAGAATCCCATCGTACCTTAGAAGCTCGAGCTCTTTAAATTCCTGTCTACGGATTGGCGAGGCTGGGCCTTGGTTGCGTCTGGGGATAGTGCGAGGGCCATGAACGAAGCCAGAGTCAGTGTCACGTTGAGTCGAGTCGACACAGCCTTGAGACTCGAGTAAGATCACAAGTACGCGCTGGAGGAGCATTGAGTCGAGACTCGAGATTGGAGGACGTCGACGCCGGACGGCAAACCATCATGATCGAACACTGGGACAGAGAATTTTCACATCACGTGCACAGAAACACGTCCCCTGAAACGACCACCGCGTTCCGAAAGTCCACATCAAGACGCGCTATACATTCAGAGCAAAAATGAAGGCGCATCGTATCGCACAGAATGTCAGAGAGTGACGAACATGGACTTGAAACAACGGTGATGGTTAATCTGAGTCTGTACAGTGTTTATCGCACTTTTACAGCTATCTGCGGAACATAGGGTGCGGACTAAAACGATGATTTATTCTGAACTTATTTAAAATAGTCCCCAAAATGAGTTTATTCCAATGACTGCCAGATCAGGTTGAAAGTAGATAAAATAAATCTTCATTGTTCTGAGGACGAAAATGCCTAATTGATTATGAACAAATCACTGCTAATTTCCCCATAAATTCAGCGGATCTATTGAGGTCTGCACCCTGTGTAAGCGTTGTCCGGCCATGTACGCAAGTTCTCGAAAATATCCACTCCATTCCGTTCAATCGTCAGATGTATACCCCCATTTCTAAGAGCTAGCAAAGACGGGATGACATCAATGTCCATTTCAACGGGAAAAAATATAGGCCCCCTAGGAAACTCGAGATGAAAGCACGTTAGCGGACGGCAGAGGGGGCTAAACCACGCAGAAGGAGGTCCGAATATATTCGGCACACTCGCCCACGGAAAGTCAACTTCTGCTTGTATGTTTGCTGTGTATTTGAAGAATTTTAGATTTGGCAGGAAGACATGGCGAATGGTCTTGATTCCCGTTGGTTCGTCGATGACTCTGTCTGGTTCTCCGGATTTGGCGAGAGTGAGGAACAACTCCTCAGGCGAGAATGAGTCGTACTCATTCTGCTGCATAATGACATGGAGATCTGTGAGCGTTGGTAACTTGCCTAGAAAGCGAGGAAAGGAAGAGTTGTCGAGCCAGCAGTCTCGGATATGCAGCTCCTTTATCCTGGACGTAGAGCGAGCGAAGAAAGATGAGAGAGTATCTGTCGGGAGGCTCCCCCCTTGAAGGCTAATGCTCAGCTTTTCGAGGGCAGGAAAGGAAATGCGGTCAAAAAGAGTTTCATGTTCAAGGTCATCTTCGGGATTTTCGTACTCGAACTCGCGAAGGATGGGATGGACTATGAACGCGGTAGTGCTCGCTGTTGTGAAAGGTCCTAGTTGTGAATCTTCGATGTCTGAGAGCTTGAAGCATGTCAGCGCGGGCGCTTGCTGGAGGAACTGCAGGCAAGCACTAATCTGCATTCGCCGTAGGTCAGCATGTGTAATATTGCTGACGTTGATGAAGAGGTCGTCAAACGCAACGGATTCAAGAGTGAGGTGCACTGGTTTGAAGTTGCTCAACCGATATTTTGAGGGACTAGAATGGTCGCCACCGGGGGTGCACAGACGTAAAGTGTGAAAGACAGGCGAGGTGGCCTCGGCGGCGTTGATGACGGGCAGGAACTTGGCTGGGACGCTGACGTCTAAAAGCTTCCAGCGATAAGTGTGCTTTTTCAGCAAATCTGCAATTGACGCAACCAGTCGATACGTCTCCACTGCCTCAAAATCGCCCTTCTTCTCTCCAAGGTAATTCGTCTTCGAATCATACAGGTATATCGACAAAGGTAATCCCTTCGATCGGTGAAGCCATGTTTCAATAACGCCAGCATGGCCAAGTAATCGCGGGGTCCCGAGACAGATGGGGAGAACCGTGTATAGTCTGGGTGTAGAAAGCGCAATGCGTCTCCAGCCCTTACACACTGCGCCGAGATTCAGTGCTTGGCTCTGCACAGAAAAAAGCGAATCCGGAGCGTTGCCGCACAGAGCTGGAATGCAGAGCTCAAAAATATAGGACGAAATTTCTAGTGGAAGGCCGAGAATGAGTGCGCAGTGTGTTTGATTCGCTTGGGATATGAGCTCCAGGTGCTGGGTGAGGAGTCGGCTCAGCGTCCTGTCTATCTCGGCCAACTGCTCCTGTGTATCTTGGATCTCAGCCGCAAGCTGGTCCCTTGATGTACAGCTATTACACGGCTTTCCTGAGCAAATACTGCATGGGCGATCCAGTTGTCGGTTTTGAAGCTCCTTTGAAATGAACGAGACGATATGCTGCATGATAATTCTGCAAAATACGGATCGGACATAGTAGGTAACTGTGAAATAGAGATATTACTGAGAAAATGGCTCACTGCTGTAAATCCCCGTAGAGTATTGCAGGCGGTGTCAATTTTATGAGGAGAATGATATCCCGAACACGGATGGAAGTAAGAAGGAAGAGAGCCGTCCTAAAGGCTGCTGCATATCGCGCAGTACTTTACGCTTTGGCATGTGCAAGCCACGTTGCAAATCCAGACAAGACCCTTACTTGGCTGTCACCCGGCTTTCCATCCTGATCCTCGCCAATTTTAACGTGTTACGAGGACCCTTTAGGGGCCGCGTTTTTTATCCTGGGTTTGAGCCTTTTGATTGCGCATCAAAACCGAGGGAAGTTTCTCTTATCTTATCTACAGAGCTCTACCCCCAAGTCGAGCTCTCTCTGAAGCCTTGCGCATCAAAACCGAGGGAATTTTTCGTCATATCTTATCTCCCTCGTAGTAAATCTGAGCATCACCTTTATGGCCCACCTTGCTACATATGAATTTCTAAATAATTCAGTAGTCAACTGTACTCTATAGTGAAGTATAGATTACAAAAATAAAGGTACAACATAGGCTGCTCCGAGTCTCTCTGGCCACCTGTGGTATGTCTTAGTTTTTCTCTTCATCTCTCTTTTGTTTGTATTTAATTCGGTACAGTAGGTAGAAGTAATGAATTCTATTATTTACAATCTAGCGTACTACTCTACATATACACGACTTGTAATCTACAAAAAAGAAAAAAGAAAGCAACACGCGAGGATAGGAGGAAGTGTAGTGGTGCGGTGGAAGGGCTGGCACCTTCACAGCCATTGACCAGCTCGACACCTGATGAACGAGGAGGGCGGAGAGCATCGGTAACTCCAAGAAAGAAACATGAGCCCACCTCCAGCCTGTGTTCGAAAGCAGAGGGGGGGACAGCCATGTACCCAAAAATGTCCACACGTCCAACTCGGTCTTGTAGACGAGGGATGTGAGGCGTCAGATGTGCCAGTAACACCGCATGCATTAACCTACCACCCGCCAAGAGTGCGAGAGGGGAAGGGCTGCGGTGAAGGTGACAGCGAGAGTTGACGGAGGGGGTAGCGACAGCACCTGTCAAAAGCGCGCTCATCCTGGAGAATGACGGGCAAGGAGCAGCTGGGCGCTGTCCCCAGCGATCAACCCACCCCTTCAACTTGGTGTGAAAAGTGAAGGGGACGGGGGCAGCGGCGACAACGGCCGCTGGTACCACAGAGGCAGGGAATCCGTCTCCGACTCGCTCTTCAACGCGAGGGAGATAGGCTGATGGCCGAGGGTCGTATGGGGTTGGGTATCCGCTGCGCCGTGGCTTGAGCTCAACGTCGCGCGAAAATGGCGGGCTGGAAACGTCAGATCAATCCACCCATGACTAGCTCTTCTGGGCGAAGGAGGCGAGGTTGGGACTGTCGAAAGGGATGGAGAGGACACCGGCTCTCCGTCTCGCTTTTACTTGGCGAGGGAGGCGGCGGTGGCAATAACCGTGATAAAACATCAAATCCTGAAAATAAGAAGCAAATTTTGTCAGCAAAATACGAAAGAAATCAAGAAAATAGAAAGGACATACACGCGTGAGACGCGCATACATCCTTCCACACACCGGGCGGGCCTCCCACACAATGGGTCCCCCCTATATGACTCCTACCCCATACTTATCTTGCAAGAACCCACATCCTCTTTGAAGGGAGGGAGGGGCGAGAGCTGAGATGAGGGAAGGACGAAGACGGTGGTGGAGTGGAGAAGAGCAGCAATTGTTGATCGCGTCATGTAATGATCACGCGCTGCCATGTTCACTGTTGGACACGCTTACTAAGCAATGTTGTGATCAATGACATCATTGACTGCAAGGAGTGCCCAACATCTGTGGTCTTTATTTAGTCGATGACATCACCGTGGCATATGCACTCGATTTCAGTCCTTGAGAGCAATTCTACACTAGTTAAGTATGAACTACAGTGCGCTGATAGGCTGCAATTGATAACAAATATATTTCTAAGTCATTCTCGCTACATAATTGTAATTTTATACTACCAAGTCTACATACCCAAGAGAGGCACAATGCGTAGGTGCACAGATGCCATGGAACTTTGACCCCCATGACCCTGGTCCTCGTATTGCCGCGCAAGGCGTCGGCTCATCTCCACCAAGTTCACCATTGGCTTATGCGCCCGGCTCGTGACGGATGACAAGACGCGTATTGCCACGTGATGTGAACTATACTCGTGGCGCAGTTGCGCTTTGGTTGCGCTATCCATCCTCGATCAACTCTACTCATACACCATCGTCTCGACTACTTACTCTGCAATATATATGGGTACGACGCCACATATCTTTTTGCGACTCTATCGCCAACAAATCAGGGCAGATCTGGTCTGTAGTTCATGCTCTCGAAAGGGTCTCACTTTCCCATCCTTCTTCGTATCTGCGACATCATTGGCAAGTTATCCTGGGCTGGGTTGCAAGCCAGAGATATATTTGATTCAGCTAGTATAGTCACTACAAGAGCATTGAGCACCAGAGGTCACGGTAGGGACTGGTGCATTACTTCTGCTTTTATAAAGAATCTCAGTTTACCGACATACTATAGCTATCTTCCGATTCAACATTGCCTATACAGAGAAATTCTTCTCTATCGCTAGGTATCGAATACGGCCTCCTGAAAATAAACTACGGAGCAGAACAACGTATCCAATGAACATCGACGAATATTTGCCTTCAATCATCCGTCTGGGACGGTAATAGCAACCCAATGGCATCCGAAGATCGATTGGCTCCGAGTCCTCATCACGATAAGTATTGCATTCAGTCGTCTTATGTGCTCCACTATTGAGGTGTGTTTGTGAAGTATTGTGACTAATTCATCGAGATTGAATCCTCTCTTCCCTTACTAGTAGCATTCCCATTTCCTTCAGACCGCCCATTTCTCATCTATCTAGAACCCGTATCGACTTTTTGGGCGACTTGATGTGGCATGACCTACTTTGGAGTAGAATGTCGTGGCTTTCTATAGCTGCTAACCTCTCAACGTAAGTAATCATGATCACCCCCATCGTTGGGATGTTCGTTGCTAATTTGTTCATCTCGTTATGATGATGCCTCTAGGGACTGAGGTATTCTGGAAGTTGTGGGAGAGGACGACATTGACGTGCGACATTGCAACTTGGTCTATTTTGAGGGATACAATCGGCGGACGAGAGAATTGACTTGTTGGTATGAAGCTAATTCAAGAAGACGAGAAGAAGAGGTTGCAAAGGTTCGCCGCTTTGTTCATTGTTTTGCCTCCCGTCTTTTGTGTCGGAAAAATCGAAATTGGTATATTCGACGAGACAACAACAAATGAGATCTCATAAGTACGTCAGGTCTCCGGCCATCTGATATGGCTCAGGAATTAGATATAGCAAATGTATCAGGTTTGACGGAGGCGAAGATAAGACCTTATGTAGCTCACAGACCCGGTATGCCTGACACGGTCTAATGCACCTTTGGCAACATTGTAACTCCTGATTTCGATTGATTTCGATTTCACTGAAGCACGAAGAAGGCATCGTGAAAACCCTTTATTTCGTCACTAAACTACAGTAATTACATGGGATGCTCTGCTAATAGTATCGTGGATTAACGAACGCTAGAGATAAGGGTGCAGTGAGCTACAGGTCCGGTCATCAGCCAGTGAACAACGTACTTACATTTGAAGAGACGAGATGATGGCGCTACAGCGGTGGGCGTCTGAGACCATCGAAACTTCAATGTAATAAAAAATGAGTTACTCACTAGAGTCCAAGTCTAAGCTGGGTGTGAGTCTCCCGTGCCTCTGAAGACTCAAGAGACTCTTCAGCCGGCGACCCTTAGTGTCCAAGTGAAGGGCAGAGGGAAGACTGTCCTTGCATGTCGAAAGAAGACTCGTCTTATATCGAGGCTCGAGCCCCACACCCCACTCCGTCTACTCCATGCTCCAACAGAGCGCGCCAACGCTCCCCAATAGCTTGCACCACCAGTAAATTGACCACATGACCGCGTACTCACCTCAGATTTTGCTAAGGCATCGAGTTCCGCGGTTCTCTACTACCTTGCTTTGAAAGGGTGCTTAGGATACATTGTGAACGGTCTCTCCGTCTCTTCCAAAGTTTACAATGCGGTCCCAGGTTTTGAAGAAGCGGCTCTTGTAAGGACGAATTAGGCATGATCTGACCGCACCCAGTCGCTCAGCGAAGATTATGATCGCTTTTAGCGTCTACACGAGCTGATTCGACAGCATGAGTCCTAATAAATCTGCCTGCGACGGCTTACTCGTGAATATAAGACCATAAGCAGTCGCAATGCCTGATATGGTTTTTTCGATTTTTCCGACATGAGGCTTCTTTTCTCTAGTCGGCGGATCTCCCCCAGAGAGACTGTCTGTATTGCGAGACCTGGGAATAGTCAATTCGAATGACAGGGCTGGCATAAAATCGGTGGTAGTCCTTCCTACGCATGCGACGTTCAGTAAGCACTTACTCGAGCACGGCCAGCTTGCTCTTGATTATTCTAACTCCTTCGTGAAGGCTTGCGGCTTCGGCCATCCTTGAGCCCATTACTGTAGCTTTGCTGCAAATCACGGTCTCTCCCGTTGGCCGCTCCACAAGTGAGAAAGTTGTTGGTAAATGTCGACTTAACCATGGCAGATTAGTGAATTGTTGCCTGCGCATAACGGGTTCAAAGTGAGTGCCGATCTCTAGAAATCTCAATTCTTCTCTGTGCTGATCTGGCTCCGGAGCAACAGCCCCAACTACGCAGAGTTAGTGCATAAATAACTCAAGCATTGGCTGTCGAATTTATTGGAACGTCAGATACTGAAGTATTTGAGCAAAATTGAAGCTTTTGTTGGTGCTTTCGTATTCGGTACTGAGAAAACAATATTCTGTAGGTCGTCTGGACGCTCTTGTTATTCCATGAACGCAGATCATAGGTGACTGGCTATCTTTAACTTCTAGCTGTGCCAACTTCTGCTACGTAAATCAGCTTGCGTGGTGTTGACTGATGTCTTGATCTTCCCTGCCAGCAAACAGATCGTTCCAATTCTTCGATCCAGCTTTTCAACAAATTCCTCAGAAGTCTAATCATCTTATGCAGTACGTAGTCAGCATTTCATCGCAATTTTTGTTCACCGACGGTCTGTCAACACCGTCTTTTGCATGTTTGCTCTGGGTCTTTGGTAGCTGGAACCTTATAAAAGGTGGTTTGGAATGTGCAGAAACTACCATCAGTTTCTTTCAGCTGGTTAAATATCTTTGCTCTTTATTCTCTCCTCCATCTACTGTCTAGTACCCTTACAGCTGCGCACAATGAAGTCCACCGTATCTGCCGCATTGCTTTCCATGGTCTCACTTGCTTCAGCCTCTCTGCTACCTCGCCAATCCTGCCCCGAGGCGTCGAGATTCGGCAATCTAAGTTTCTCAAGTCCTACCAACGCTACCTCTTTCAACGCCGGCGACGTAAATGACATTTTCTTTTTCATTGTTGCCCAGTTCTAACGTTCATCCCAGCCAATCCAGATCAAGGTCGACTTCAACTGCGCGATCAACAATTTTGGCATCAAGCCTCAATTCTTTGACTATCTCATCGAGGTGCCCGCCGAACAGAATAACGGACACGAGGCGCCAATTGTCCTTGCCCGCCGTACGCTTGCTGGTGGAGCTACGACTGACAAGTTCGACACTACGGTAGGTTCTACCTGGGATTGACTTGAAAATGGTCCTGATGATGTCTGCAGATCCCTCATGCGTTCTTCTTTGCTGGCGCGCCCTATAACCTCGTCCTCACCGACACCTACCCTACTCAAGGTACCGACGGCAGCCAAGTATTGCTCCAGGGAGGCGTTGAATTGCCGATCACTATCAATGCCTCTTCGTAGATCGCCAATTAGACCGTCAGATCGGAAAGTTCTCGTACAATGCCTGGTCGAGATAATTCTATTTCCACTTTTAATGTTATTAAATCCTTGTCACTGGACAAAACAGTTTTGAACACCCCCTTTCGCATGAAGTTCTGATTATTTTGATCTCGCCTTGTATCCTGTTGTAAAGCATAGGGGCACTCCAAGCGAAAAAAAGAATTGAATATAATAAGAAATCTTCAAAGTGAATCTCCAAACTATAAAGAGATCTCTCAAAGACTGAAAGTATCATATCAAGATGTCGTGGCCAATGAAAATGTCCGCGAAATACATGCCGAATTCCAAATGAGATACTACTAAATTGAGTAGCATTTTGACTACGTCAAGTTCTTGCATCAAGGGCCTGTAAAACATCCTGCTGGTCATATCGGATCTGCAGGTCGATACCTGCTTCTTTGATTGCCAAAAGCAACGGCAGAACTTCTTTATCCATCTTGGCTGTCGGACGCGAGGACTGCGGGGGGAACGTTAGATGAATGGACTGCAAAGGACGGTACAGGGGGTTGCCCCAAGCACGTTGAGGCCCAAACACATCGGAGAAGGAGATCCATGGGAAGGGGATTCTAGGATTTGCCGTGTATTTGAATGTGCGGAGGTTCGGAAGGAAAGTATGGCGCACAGCCGTTCCTTCCTCCAAGCCATGATCTGCGCCACTTGGCCTTTCAATACGTGAAAGCCAGACAAACAGCAGGTCGGGTGAATATGAATCGTCAAAATTGGGGTATATGTCAAGTTCGACCAGGGAAGGTAGCTGGGCCAATAAATGCAGAAGTAAGTGATCGTCAAGGCAGCAAGCAAAAATATGAAGCTCTGTCAATTGACAGGACGAGCGGGTGAAAAAGGAGGAAAGAGCATCCATTGGTAGGCGAGATCCAGCCAGCCGCAGTTTTTGAAGAGCCGGAAACGCGACGTGATCCAAGATTATGCATACAAGGCTATCGTCACGGAAAGTGAATACCAATTCCTGGAGAAGAGAATGGGTGATCGTATCACTGGCTATTTGTCCATGATCCTCGGACGTGAATTCGAAAGATGTCAGTCGGCACTCTTGCAGACTAGGAGCGAGCTGGAGGAGCCGAAGGTATGAACCGATTGATAAATCACTTAGGTAAATCTGTGTAAGAGCACTCCAATCAATGCCCAAAAAATCACTGCACACTGAATTGAGGGTAACGCTACGTGGCTTGAAATCGGCCAAACGAAAGTCTGCGATGTTGTCAGGGATAGTTGGATCCGTCGTCATGAGACTCAAGGACCGAAACACTGGGGAAACCTCCTGAGTGCTACCGAAGGCTCCTAGAAATTGGCCTGGGACGAAGATGCTCAGACTCTCCCAGCGCCCAGAGTGAAGCTTCAGGACATCTGCTACTTGAGAAATTTCATGATAGATATCCTCGGTCTCCAAAGGTTCCCTATCTTCCTCGAGATATTCGTCTTCCGAGTCATCGAGGTAGATCGTCAAAGGTAGGGCCTTTGAGCGACCAAGCCAATCGTGGATAGTGCCAAGATGGTCTAGTAAACGCGGAGTACCGAGGCAGATTGCGAGTGTGGTCCAAAGTTGTGGTGTGGAGATAGCAATGTTCCTCCACCCTCGACAAACACTGCTAAGAGCTAGAGCTGCTCGTATGGCCTGCTTAGCGAATGGAATCCAGTCTGAATCTGGGATACAGTGTTCGAACATTGTGGACGCGATCTCGACCGGAGTTTGAAGAATCAGGGGACAGTGCATTCGATTCATCCGCGACACCACCGCGAGGTATTGGTCTAGCATCGTCTTCTCTACGTCGAGTAAGTAGCCGTCAGTGTCAAAGATTTTGTTCGCGAGTTGATTTTCCTGCATGCACGCGCTGCATGGCTGGCCATAGGATATCGTGCATGGGGTACCAGGTAGACACCTTTTTTCGACACTGCTTGTCATGACGGCGGAGGCGGAATTTACTTTAGAGCCTAGCAATCTGAACAGACGACACCCAGATGTAGGTTAGAAGTCGTTGAACCGGTCACAGTAGCCTATGTACTCACGAAGTAGGCGCAAGCCACAAAATGTCAGTGTGTGCGGAGCGAAGGGGCCAATTATCGGATGCGAGATTGCAATGTGCATCACTGCCGCAATTTTCCTGCACGTGAACGCGTCTGGACCTTTCTCAAATTCTCATATCTCATGCCTTCAGATTTTGAAAATTCCGTGCTTCATACAAGCTTCATAATATTGTTGGAATCAGAGAAAGGATCAATATATTCCGTTTGACCTCTGTCCACGAGGAGGCAAACGGATTATCGGAACTAAAATACATGGTTCGCAGATTAATATATATGTAGACTACTGCTGCAGCTACAGCTCTTCGGCTGTTCCAAAAGGCATACGACGTGGACCAGAGCTCCTTTGAAAGTACAAGCAGCGGAGAAGGCCCTTACAAGCGAGTTTCTGCAGGGTGGTAAACAATCGAGTCAAGGAGGAGCGATGCTACATCTATGTAGGTGAATTGCCAACATGAGACCAACGTGCAGAAGACGACAGAGCGGTCGAGGCGAAGGGGTGGGATCCTCAGGTGCTACTGTATCGACACCAAAGGTCGGGGGCATGGGCCATCACGATGAACACGCCAAGCCTGTATTGCAATTAAACCGATGTTGGAAGGATGAAGGAGCCGGAAGGGACCATGTCTATGAGCCATCCTCTTCATCGTTAGTGGGCGTCTTGAATAGTAGCACCCCCTTTACGTTGCCACGTCACAACTCCAGTCTTGCGAATTGCAACACCCAATCGACCTCTTCCTGGCCAACCGACGCTCGGGCTTCAGTAGTCGCATTGCAAGGGGAGATTCAAGCCCTCGCAGCAGGGGAAGATCGAGTCCATGACCAGCTTGAAGACAACGACATTCAAGCGGGACGAGTGAAGGAAGCCAGGGCGCAGAAGTATGTAGGAGCCGCACGAAAGGGTGATGTTGGAGGATGTGGTGCAAGCTCGAGGGTTTTTGAGGTCGGTCGTTGTATAATGTCGTCCTTGAAATGAGAGTCGAAGTATTTCATGCTTCATCGGTGTTTCCAAAGCACTGAAGAAGCTTGACGGCAACCTGGACAACAGACGGAAAAGATGGGGCGAGTGTTTCTCCTGGAATAAGTGTATAGCAAAGCAGTTCCGTTAAACGACGGTGCTGCTCCTAAAAATGCATCGCGCCTCGCCAAACATCCACATCCTCCCGCTTCCTGAATCCTATCCCAAACTTCAGATACAGCACGCCTTCGCAGGTAGCTAGAAGCTGGAAGGTGCACAGTTGCGGTATGTGGAAGGGTTTGAAGTGCGGAGACGCAGGGATACGAGTAGCGGGAGAGGCGCAGCTAGAGCCCGCCGATCTGTCCTTGGTCGCTGTCGCAGAGGAGGAGGTGGTGGTAGTCGTAGTCATACCAGCGCGCGCTCGCAGCCCGCAAGATCCCCATCGCAGTAACATCGCAGTCGGAAGACGCTTCCTGCAATGACCAAAGTGATGCATGGAAAACAAGCCCGCCAAGCCGACTCCCTCGACCTCCCACACCCGCTCCCTACGAGTCCATCGTCCTCACACCGCAGCCCCTGAAGGCCTGATCCTCGGACCCTCTGGAGGCTGGCGCACGGCACGAACGAGCATGACTCCTCCACACCCCAATCCAAACTGTTTCTCCGACACACCGCCCGCCTTTACACCCTCGACCACCGCCCTCGCCTCCGAAGAGGGGGACCAACAGGACAGAGACAGAGTCAAGACCAACGACTCCACTTGGTTGAGGTTCCTCGCCAAGGACTTGGACCTTCTTGGGGCTTTAGAACATTGCTTCTTGAAAAGGAATGATCGCGGTAGTGGCCTTCATGAGAAGCAAACCCTCCAAAGGAGAAGAAGAGGTGAGCTCTGCTGTCCGAAGCGCAGTGTAAGTACTAATCAAGAGTAATGCATAAAACAGGACTGACACACATACCTCCGCAGATCGCATCCTCGTAGCACAGTAGTAAGATAAATCCACCACGTCACGCCCACAACGCACCCTGTACCCAGGCTCCCCCTGCTCCCTCCGTCCCCTTCGCCTTCAAAATAGCAATCGTGACGGGTGCTGGGCGAGCAGGCAGGAGCGCGGAGGGCGGTGCACCATAAAACACCATCCGACGCCCTCTGTGTCCTATGCCCATCCTTGACTCGGACGTCCTTGTTGAAGGCGCGTCCTTCCTGGCCCCTGGGACTTGGAAGTTCGGAGTGCAGCGGGTCGATGTTCTAGTCGGGAGCGAGTTGGGAGCGAGGTGCTCTTGATAGGGGATATGGCAACAGAGTTCTGTCAAACGAGGTTGTTGCTTGTAAAGAGGTCTCGCCCATCGTCAAACGTCATATCCTCCCGCCCTCGGTCCCAAAGCTGGAATAGGGTAGAGTTGGAAGTCGCACAGTACCGCCTCATGAAACGGAGTCAATCGGGTACGGAGATGGAGGGGCAGGAGGCACGAGCAATACACAGCCAGAGATTCACCGACCGTCCGTCCCTTGGTCGCTTTGCAGCTTGCTGGAGGCCATGGACCTCAGGTGGCAGGTGTGGCGGTGGCAGTCGTAGTCGTATGAGCACCGCCCAGCCCGCGCTCGCAGCCCACGAGATCTCCCCTAGAGCAACGTCCCACTCGGAGGGTGCTTCCGACAACGACCAAGATGATGCATGTAAAGGAAGCCAGCCAAGTCAACTCCCTCGACCCTCGCGCCAACACCGTCGACCCCTCATCCCCGCTCTCTACGAATCCATCGTCCTCACACCACAGCCCTCGGCTCCTTTGCTGGCTGGGACAACACGAACGAGCTCTATTCCTCCCAATCCCGATCCCAATCCCTTTCTTCCGCCCACACATCGCTCGCACTTGAATCCATGACGACCACCCTGCACAGCGCCGCCGCCCAGGAGCAGTAGGTCAAGGTGAAGATCGACGAGCTCACTTGGTCGAGCTTCGTCGCCAGCCGCAGGACTTTGCCCTCCTTGTCCTTCGGATCTGGGACTTTGGGACGCTTAGAAGGTACCCTTCTGGGCAAGCCAGAGTCGCAGGACTTGGCGGGCTTCATACGAGAAATTTGTCCTGCAAAGACGAAGAAAAGGTCAGCTCTGCTGTCCGAAAGAGCAATGTACACAGAAAACAGACTTACCTTCGCTCGTCCGTCTAGCAGTCAGGAAACCGGACACGTCATGCCAACACTGCAATCAGCGCGGCCAGGAGCATCAATCACCACCAAAGCCTCTGCTTCCCCTGCGCCCTTCGTCCCTTTCGCCTTCGAGGTAGTGGTCGTGACGGGTGATGTACGAGCAGGAGCACGACAGCTCTTGGGTATACCATCCGACTCCGCCCACGCCCCTCCTTGACCAGCTTGACTAGCTCGGTGTCCTTGTTGACGATGTCCCTCCTCGGATCTTGGGACTCCAGAATGTAGCGGGTCGTATTCGTGGTCCTCGACATGGCAAAGCTGCACAAGAAGGCGTCAGCTGCGACCAACACAGATATATAAACTCGGAAGAGAGGGGGACGTACCTCAACCAACCAACGTATAGATCCAACAATGTAGTGGACCACGACGCTTGACGACCGTCCTCGTCTCGCCTCTACAGCGCATACGAAAGGCCTGCCCTGCAAAAGCGAAGGAAACGTTAGCTCTGATGTACGAAGTTGGAAGGGTGACATACGAAGAGCAATGCACAAAAAAGAACTGACATACCTCCTCTGTCCAACCAGCAGCCAGGAAAACTCGACAACTCACGCCCACACCGCACTCAGTGCGCGCCACCGGCGAGAGCATCGACGACGTCCAGATCCTCTGCTCCCTGTGCGCCAGTCGTCCCTTTCGTCCTTGTAGTAGGGGTGACGCGGTGACGTGCTAGCAGCAACTCAGAGCACGACAGTTCTCGAATATACATCCGACCCCGCCCACGCTCCTCCTCGGATAGCTCGACGTGCTTGTTGATGGCGTCCCTCCCAAGTCCTCGGATGCTGGAGGTCCAGAATGCAGCGGGTCGTACTTCTAATCCTCGACATGGCAAAGCTGAACAGAGTCGTCAGCGCTGATCTCCTACGATACCAGACAAAGGCAATGTGAAAGAGAGGACGTACCCAAAGCAAGGGATCAGACCCACATCCGACCACGACGCTTCACATCTGCTGCCCCCGAAGTAGAAAGTACGCAAAGCACCGCCAAGGGAGCCGAGGTCATGTTCGATGAACGTACAGTCGCAGCTGGCTGCGCGAGACTTGGAGCTGCCCCTACTTCAAGTTCAACGTCGGCCACCCTCATGTTCGAGTCACGCAGTGCTGACTTGAGGTAGAAAAGGGACGTGTCCAATCGCTCAGCAGCCGCAATCGACCGACCAAGCAACTGATGAATCACGAGAGTGCTGGAGGATTAGAGCTGGGGGTATGGTGTACTCTGAGAGATGGAAGGGGGTATATGAGTGGGCGAATCGGAAGGGAGGACTGGGTGTATTGATTGGGGTCTTCTGGTGCTTGAGCGCTTGAGCTTTCGTCCACATAGCTTTTCATTCAAGAGGATGCAGCGGCCTTCTTAAAAGCGTGGGCTCAGTCGAAGTTGATAGGAGTAGACGACGAGGAGGAAGGAGGGAGGGACAGCTAGCATTGGACTCGATGGACCAACGACGAGGCGCATGTATGGAGTACTCGAGTACCCGAGCCGGTCTGGTGTGACTCGAGATCTTGCAGCTTGGACTCGAAACGGCGGGAGGCGGTGCGAGCATGGCGGGGACGGAGCAGGCGGAGGAGGTGCCGAGTGGAAAAGAGTAGGCGGGGTCGGGATAGGCTCTAGCAATCTCCACGAGTAAGGATCGGGAAGAGGAATGTAGTGGATGTATGCGCCCCGACATGCTCGCGCAAGTAGCTTGGCATTGAGGTGTGTTGGGGAATGGGTGGGCAACGCCAGCGACCTTCAGACCGCCATCATGGATGGTACTGACAACGGCGCAGACACTGGCAGTGGGATGACGTGCTACGTGCTTCGTTGTAAAGGAGCTCAAGGAAAAGAAGGCAGGGAAGTTGTTGGGTATATGCGCCGCGTCTCGACTTGCAGCTGGTTCTTGAGGGAAGGACGGTGCCGGCAGTCTGCAGCGGCGCTAAGTGAGCACCACAATCCGGAGGAGGGAGAGTACTCGCATAGGACATAACAATACCAGACGACATGCCACAGTGGTCGCCAAACGCTGATATCTGAGAGCGCAATCGATCCGTACCTCCTAATGCTGGGGATACTGCACGCTACACCATCTTGAATGGGGCTGAGAACAGCTTTAGATACGGTAAGTATGGCTTGGACTGATACTATAGTAGCGATTCTTCGTACCTCGAGTGTTCGAACTCCAGAATTCCTCTGAAAAGCGAAGTCAAACGGACGTCGTCAATCGGCGTGCTGAGTCTTCTCCATGTCTGGCGATAGCATGGCAGGCATACTCAACTAAAAGATTGCGGGTAGAGTCGATGGAGGGTCGAATAACGGCGTTTCCGCTATAATTCTGTCGAACTTGGAGGCAAGTTTCGTCGATTGTCACTGACGGTGAAGCTCACTGGCAACTGCGAGCAGACAGAGCTCCCATCACGTGGACGATTCACGTCCCCTAAGTCGGCGTCGCGCTCAAGTCGCGCTCCTCATGTCTTCATTGAAATTTACTATACAGAGCCTTTAGATCTTCGTACGTCTGCTGATCAGGCTAGTGTGCAAATCGTCCTGATTGTCTCATCAGATACTTGTACTCGAGTAATTCCGTGGTTCTGCGAACGATTCCAGCAAGCGCTGGGACCACGGTTTTGCCACTCAAAGCTCAAGTGATCGTGACAATGTGCAGAACGTCCGTGGCCAACAATTTGTCAAACATCGCTGCATCTAGATAGTAGGTACTTACTCCGTATGTGTAACAATGCCAACTTTGGGGCCGCCAGGGCCACGCTGAGTCTCTACGTGTTCTCCGTCGATTGTTACTTGCTACTTTCAACCATGCGGTAATTATAGGGCAAGACATAATAATAATAAGCTGGGCCAACCCTGGCTCCGGATTCAGAAGGGATGCATGGTACACAACAAATACAAAGTACCCACCTCTCCTGGAGTATAAAATCCCCCCAACCTCGCAGAACGTCCTCCATTCGCAAAACCCGAGCACTCTTTACCTGCTCTGTGCACAACATCCCCTACCAAGTACACGATGTCTCCACCAAACCCCATAACCTCCCCGACTCGGAGGTCGACGTCATCCACCAATATCTCGCTGTCTCACCCTCACCCCCAACAATTTACCACCCCAACATCGACCGACTCTTCATTGACGCCCCACCAGGCAGCCTTACCTGAAAATGGAACCACAACCTGATGGAGTCGGAGGCCGACAACGCGATCAAAAATGGCAGAAGTTATCTTTAAATGAACAGGCTTCGCTCAGTCGGTACGCACCAATCTCATTCTTTATCTCTTAGCTCCCAGCTCCCTGCAGCACTTTCTCGCCCCTTGGCATCTCTTAACAAATACTTACTATGGCTTATCCCCTTGTCCAGTATCGAGGTCCTCCTTCAAATCCTACCCCCACCGGCCACTCCTATGCGTGAAGACATCCACGCCACCTGCGGTACTTACCGACATTTCCCCCAGCTCTCGCAGCACACGCCTCGAGTTCGACGTCGAGCGCGGGGACGGCTCTTGATGATGGCCTGGGGTTCACTCTGCTTAGATGGGAAATGCTTTGCGTGGTGGTGCCATCTATCCCACCTTCTGATGGCGGTGTTTTGCTCGTGGAACATGAGCTTGATTATCGGCCGTTTCGTCTCTTTGCTTACTGTAAGGGATTCGTTTGGGTGATACTACTAGTAGATACCTTCTTTGTTCGTCGCTTCGTTGCCTCTTTGTCCAGATCTCCTTGCTAGGTTGGTTCGTCGGCTCTGCTCTGCTTTAGGTTAAATTATCTCTGTTTAGTTTTTGTCGATTTGTTGGGTGATACTAGTAGATACCATCTTGTATTCGTTGCTTCATTGCCTCATTGTCTCCTTGCTACTCTAGGTTGGCTCGCCGGCTTAAATCATGTTGTTCTCTAAAAATTGTCATGATACTATTGAGCTCGATGCAATGAATTCCGCACAGCAGACGTGATTGAAAAAAATGATCAGATGGCGCGTCCACTCAATTGCGATGATAATTGTGTGGTGGGAAAGATCTTCCCTTCAGGTTTTGAGCGTGTTCAACTTGTGTTCAACGACTTGGGCTCGTACTCTATGGTCTTCACCCATTGCCCGAGTCCTCCAGTGTCCAATCCTAACCTTGCCTCGTTACCCATGATAGTCTCATAAATGTATCACGATTCACCAATACTCGTATGTCGGCCTCTGCATCAGCATCTTGCCGCCATCAGCTGCGCCGAGTCACTAATCACTGGTAGTTCGCAATGACAATCAACGGGCCCACCTCGGGACGATGCTCTTTCTTTTGATCATGCTTGAAACCTCTGACATCTCGCCCAATGAATGATTGGCTTTAAGCCAATTGTTCTATGCACTGGCTTGGTGCCGTAGGCCAAAAGCATGTGAACGACGCGATGAAAATTAGTGACAAGCATTTTTTCGTCCGATCGATAACTCGATTGCGACTCGAGGCCAAGGATTTCGTATGTATCAATTTGCAAGTTGATCAGCGCAATTCTTACTATACTATCTGGGCCAGCTCTATCAGTGTCGGCCATACTGTACAACAAGAACAACGCCAAACCCAAAGGTTCGTTCGATCCATCTTCCAAGCTCTCTCGAGCCCTTGACGCCATGCCTCTCTCACTCTACACCCCCGCCTCCAACATCAATCTGACGCCGAACATACCCAAATATTTATACTCGCCATCCCCAAACTTACCATCAACCCCACCAACCAAATCGACCGACTCTTCATTGATCACCCACCTTGCGGGACAGCAGCCCTTCGAGGCGAAATGCGGGCTACCACCATACATTTCCAACCCATCCCTCACAAAGGACGTCTCGGCTCTGACGGTCGCTGCAATAAGCAGGAGAGGAGTGGCGGTTTAGGTGTTGGGATCGGATTGGGAGGTAAGCTCGTTCTTTAGGTCTAGGAAGGGCGCTTGCTGAAAGGACGCGAGTAGAAATTTAGATCCCGACTTCTGCATACACATGCGCGGGTGGTGGCTGCGATGGATGCTAGATTATCTTGAGGTTGACGCCAATGAGGGTCTCCATGTTGGAAGGCGAGCTCGCATTTTTGCTCTGCACAATTCACTCGTACTGACGCTAAATTATGTGCGTTAGTCCTCGGGATCGTGCATTCCATCGTCTGCAAGCCATTTGTGCTGAGCATAAAACTTCTAAAGACTACAACGATTGGTGCTCTCTATCCGCGATCCTCGAGGAATAATTTGTCGATTCCTGTATATACGAGCCTTCAAAATGGCTTTGCATTTTTATTTTCGATCGGAAAGACCCTGGAAAATACGGATAATATCTCCTAAGTCGACACCTAGAGACTCGTCGCCTACTTTTATGGCCCTAAGACACAAGGTCGTTGGGAGTGCAGATGACATGCTGCACGAATTGCGCACCAAGTGCAACGGTCACTTCAGGATAATCGTTATCGATGAGCACGAAAATCAGTCACTTACCATGAACAGGCCTCCATTGTTCCTAGTTGGGTAAGCGACGTTGGAGTTCAGAACAGTCACAGGAAAATTTAGGAGAGACCATGTGGACCCATGGGAGTATACACATCGCCATTTAGGCAATCCGCCACAACTGGAGTTAACTCTTCGGCGAAGAAGAGAAAAGACGCCTCGTGCAGTCAACGCCGTCCACTTCTCCTGCACAAGTGGCCGTTAGACATGATGGACCAGAGATCCGTGTCAAATTTCTCGTTGACGAGCCCAGCCTTATAATCCGACGTCCTCCGTTCGAAGTAAACAATCCCCGTTCCCGTTCCCGTTCCCGTTCCCTGTCTCCCTCGTTCCTGTATCATCGTCCTAGTCAACTCGTCCTAGTCAATAGCGATGAATTCGAAGCAGACCCTTGCCGTTCCTCAAGGTCTCGACGACCGCTAGATCAGCCTCTTCTTCTGTTCGCCCATCTCTGACTGGAAAAGGGACGACCAAGGCAGATGAACGTCGTGGCACGACCAACAATAGCGCATCTACTAGTGCTGTTCGCAGCGCCTCTGATACCGCTCGTCCATCTCCTCGCGGACGTCCTTCTGCATCATCACCGACGACACCAGTTGTGACACGGACATACTGGCCCCGCCAAGAACGCGACCCTGCCGACATGCTTCGTGAGATACTGTCGAGCCCCAGCCGAACCTCACTTTTGACTGTCAGGGCAGTGAGGAGGGTACGAGAGCACGTTGAGGAGATTCCAACTCAAGCTATTGGGTCTCTTCCGCGAGCTTCAAAATCAGTCGGCCACTTGACTCTGAATTCCAAACCTGCATCAATTCTAAAGTCGCTGAGGCGACGACTTTCCAGCATCCTCAGATCACCGAGGAAGGAGAAGACATCTACAACGGCGACTTCAAGCGACGATGAGGACGAAATAGAGCCGAGATCGCCGACCGGATCCCTGGGGATCGAATATCTCGCGCCCAGGCGCGTCCGATCATTCACCACCCCGGAAGAAGTCAGGACTTCCGAAGGCCCTATGTGCGTCTCGAGGAGGTTCGACGAAGCGACCCGGGAGGCGAGCTTTGTGGCGAACAGGGTCTCCAGCAAGTATCAATACTTGCCACAGGATGAAGACGATGATTAGGTTCGTCCATCGCACTACCTTTGCTCCAAACTATTCTGACGAGCACCTATCACCTTGTAGCCTCGTTCGTCGGCTCTGCCACCCGGTCGTCGTCGGGTTTTCGATTGTTGCTGGGGGCCTTTGTATTTCTTTCTTTACATTCTCGTTGTATCTCTTGTTGATCTCTTGTCCATGTATTGTGCCAAAGTTCGGCGCCGTCTCTAGCGAATTTCAATGTAATTTTCAGTTGTCATGCATTCACAGCCTGAGCGATGTTGACTTACTGGAGCTTAGAGACTCTTGATGGTATAAGAATCATAGATGGATTCTGTCGATTCATTCCTCTGATTTTTGACTGGAAACCCAGAAGTACCCAGAGCTTATCCACCTGAAGATCGCAGCCTTGATGATGAGGGGATGCTTTCTATGTCGCTAACTTGAGGAGACAGCAATTGAGTGCCCGTCAGTGATAATGTAATCGGAAGGACGTACCACATCCCGAAAACTCTGCCGCTGTCTATAAAATCGAGGTACTCTAGAGTCTAAACCAATTCTACGTTGTAAAGGACCTACAAAGGGCGATCAGGCATCGGGACATGCGATGGAAGATTGATACATACCGTATATATGCACGCTGGAAGAACGAGATAGGCTTGAGCTCTACATCGGAAGGTGAGATCAAATCGCCGCTTTGTCCTGTCATGCCTCGTAGCCTACGGCTAGTCGTCACTCGTGCCACTGCTGAAGCCATTGGCCTTCCCATTGACGCCGAGCTTGAATCAACGTATGAAGAAGGTAGAGGATACGCGAGAGTTTGGCTGACGGTGAGCGATGGGAGCGACTGGGCACTGACAAGAGGTTCAACGACGGATTGACAATGATAACGGAGTCTGAATCCGATGGCGCAAACTCTGCTTTCACGTCACGTGGTAAAGACGCGTCTCTTGATTATGAGTCTTCTTCCCCTGACGTTTGACTCGAAGTGGCGAATTTCGAATCTCAGTAGACTGTTAGGGGTTCAACGGCTTTCAAAAAGCCTTCGATAATATTGCTGCGTCAATGCCTTCTTCGCGTCAGAGCTGACAAGTGACATTTGAATCTATCCTCTTGGCTGTTCAACCAGAACTTCTCCGGTGAACAATCATGTCAGAACCCAGTCAAAGCTCAAATATAATTTCCTGCTAGCAGCAGAGCAACTTTTTCGGGATTGACGGAGAATCGGCAAAATCTTTTGACCGAGTCTATGTTCAAGACACGATCAGCACAGTGAGATTGAACATTGAAACGTCGACTGTTGACGGCGACGACAATAATGGACGATTCTTATGAGGCCACGGAATGGATTTAGCCCAAAGCCACGCATGCCGTCGTCATAGGCGCATAGAATGTTTACAGGCTGATCAATGCGAAGCAAGAATTTTCGTCTGGCCTCGATTCAAGTTGTGAGGGCCAAATCTTCGTACACATTTCCTACTTTAAAGCTCCTTCGAGTCCGTGCAAATTTTATTCAGAGAATTGTGGGCCAGGACTGAAACTTGGCGTGAATACACGGTACAACAACGCCAACGTACCCAACTCTGCTGGAGTATAAAAGGCGCTCGAACACAGACATCATTTCCCAAACCTGAGCATCCTCCCACTGCTCTGCAGTCTTTCAGCGTCCCTCTCATCCTCGAGGCTCTCGTCAGTCCTGCTTGACACGATGCTCTCTCCATTACACCAACTCAGCAACACTTCCAAACCAACATCGAGCTCACCACCTCCGCGTCAATCTCCCCCCATCATGACGGCCAAATCTACGATGGAACTATAACTTTCGACTGACTCTTCATTGGACGCCCGCGTCAGACTGTGCGAAAGAGTTGAAGCTTGACAACGTTGGGATAATCGAGAGCGGAGTTGGCGCACGCCATCTCCTGCCGCATATTCAATGCCATTGCGACAGTAAGTGGGGGCTGAGGCACTTCTGAGTTCTTTTGCAACGAGCCTTCCAACTGACGTTGATTATCTAGCTAGATCTTCACGGTTACGTGCAACGCGCTTGTCCTTGTCCTTGTCACGGTATTTGACATGGCACATGGGCTGGATCGTTCAGCTGGCGCTCGGCTCTTCCTTTTCCCTGGGTGGAAAAGGAGCATGGTCTAATGCTCGATTATCTCAGTGGATATAACTCGTACTAGAGCACAGATTTCACACCCGGAAACGGAAGATGGCAACGACAATGAGGCGCGTCACGGTCGCCCTCAAATTGGCCTCGGTAGTCGGGGTTGGATGTGTGAACAGTTCATTCCTTTCTTCGCGTCTATTGGCCTGTCGGAGGATGTTAATACTTGTCTGGAATTCACTCTGCTTATGATTGGATGTTTTTGGTTTTGTTTTGTAGCAATATCATCTTGCTTTTCTACTTGAAATCTGTTACATGATTGTCTAAGTATATCCTTTGTTCGACTTTTTAGTATTTTGAGTCCCTTGAGTTGTCAAATTGGATAAAAGCGGGCGTCAGTATTCATAATTATCGGCTCTTCACTCTGCTCAATGCCTCTGATACATTCATGGCCCGACTTTGATGAATAAATTTGATAAGGGACGCGCTCGAGGCGCGTCAACAAGATCACGTGGTGAGAAAACCTTCCTCTTTCGTGTCAAGTTCGATACTTCCGTCCAGTCCTGCGCCCTCTCTGGAGCTCAATCACTTTGTCCTCTCTTAATCTATCGCCCTCCAGCGCCCCATACATGTCTGCTATTCCCGCTCGCTAGTAACTGTCCCTAAAGCTACCTATCTCCTTACAAACGTTGAAATGTTGATCCATCATACAGATTCAAACGGTCTTCGAATGCTTCTCAAATCTCCACCGACCTCAAAATCCAAAGCAACACCCATTTTCTACATAGATAACGCACCTGCCTCTTCCGAATATCGTGCGCAATACCGGATGCTCCAGAACATGGTTAGCGTGCGTGCGGTGGCGCAAGAGTCAATTCGCGGATGGTGCGGGACGATCTGAGATGTGGACCCCGAACCTTGAGCTTGAAGGAGGATGGTCGGCTGTATCTACGATTCTTTGGTGTCACGCTTTGCTGTGGCATCGAGCATTGTATTGTCGAGCTCTAGTTCGTGCGCCCTACCACTCGGCGGCCTCCCTCGCGCGTTGCAGCAATCCCTCGCAAGCACGCTTTGGTCTGCAGTCCTATCGACGCCTTGGGCTAGCGTTATCGTCCAAAAGCCATGTCGTTGTTGTCAACCCGCCACTCGAGCTCAAGCTCCCAATCCGAATTGCCCTCAGCTGCAGCTCTAGCCTGTCCCAGCGCGTCCACCCTCTCCTCGTCATGATGGACCCTATCCTCGTCTGGCGTTCCATCGTGCCCCCACAACTTCAGCGCCTCGGCGCTTCATGGCCGCATGTTGTGCCCCTCTGCGAAGTCTATGCTTGCCACCGCGGTCCTCCAGTATTGCGATCAGAGGGATATCCAGCACACCACACATCCAAATGAATAGTCACAGATGCTCAGCCTTCCATCCGTCGTGCTATGGGGCTTATACACCCCCAATTTCACAGTCGATGCAGTGGTAGTCAGAACCAGGTATTATCCACTTCCTATAATCTATGCCGACTCGAACGCCGTTCTCAGTCATCAATGTGAAGCAATGTATCCATATTTCAAGCCAATCCGGGACGCTCCTACCCCTTCCAATGCGGCGCCTTGCACCAACCACGGACCGCGGTTACAAGCTCCAGTTCTACATTGCACTATGGCCACCCTCGCCCCTACAGTCATCTGCTCACGTCCATCGGTAGCAAGCTCAACTCTTCCGGAGCCTGTTCGTGTACTCTCTGGCGGGGCGATGAGTTTTACGCAGTAGGAGTATAAGGACGGCGACAATGGGACCAGGGAAACCGAAATGGGACTTTTCCCCCTTCGCCTCTTCTTGAGCCTCTAATGCGCCATTAGTTGGTCACCTCCGACTCAGGATCGTATATCAACGCTCTGCTGTACACAACCAGCAGAACGGACGTGTTATACTCGTACATCCAGGCTTCCTCCACCGCCGTCCTGTGCTATGCCGCCCCTTCACCCTGCAGTGCTCTACATCACCCGACTTCTAGGCATTATCAACGCCTCATCGTTTCCTGGCCCACGCTAGGGTACGCCACAATCAATCCGCCACCCTACTTGGCATTTATAAGGCGTCGAATGTCTGGATACCGCAGGACAAGGTCGAGATCCCACCGTCCGGATCGAGTGGAGGGATGGAAATGGTTAAACGGAGGCGGGAAGCTGATGCGAAGGCGGAGGGTGTTGAGCTTGCAAGTTGGGTATAGGCTTGGGTATAGCGACAAATGTTGGTTCGAGGATTGGCACAGTCGATGTCAATGTCCGCAGAGTGGGGATGGAACCGACATGGGTGTCGTCAATGACCAAGTGGTGTCGACTACCAGCGCAGGCATGCAGCGTCACGATTCTCATGTCCAACACCCAATGGCCATTGGCACTGAACTGCTTCTCTCGCCTTGCGACTGCTACAAACCCAAACCCTCCCGAGTCCTTGTTCGCGCCACGTCACTCTCCTCTCCTCCATGAACGTGTGGCGTCACTGCCAACCTCACCCTTATACATCAACGGCAGCTTGTGAAAGACCTCGCTACTGGCATTGACGTTCATTCTTACATTTGTCTCCTCCATCCCTCACCAGTGCGTCTGCCCCTTTAATGCCTCGACCTCGGCCTCAAATAGTCCCTAAAGGTGTCTGACTCTCAGAGTCTCACCGCTAGACCCACACATTGTATTATCCTCTTTTCCTTCCGTCTACGCACTCCCAGAACGCTCCCACTGCCTCCCAGTGCACACGGTCAACCTCCTTCGGGCCCCTTTCGAGCACGAGCTCGGGGACGATCCGTTCGCTGTCGTAGGGTCAAATTACAGGCTGACAGCTGAGTTGCTGTTGCTGCTATAAATTGAAGGGTGTATTCATTGCCTCTCACTGCCTTGGGGCCGGTAGCTGAAGGGATTTTGTAGCCGTAAACTGTTTTGGTTGGCTTGAGGTGCTGGTGCTGGAGAAGGAAAATAGATTCGAGAGCGAGTTATATAGAAGATTGGACGTGTTTCTAAAATGGGTGTTGGTTGTCATTCATTCTGTGCGGCTGTTGGCGTTTGGTGTAAATACATGGTAAAACAGACTTACAGAAAGGGAACCAGATACAAACCACAATCAGTAGAATTGCTTGGTAAGTCGACGCTAAGTACACCCTAATTCATCCCTCGCGGGCTTGTAGAATATCCTGGCCCGCTAATCGAACCTGTAAGTCGATACCCACCTCTTTGAGCGCCAAAAGCGTGGGCAGGACGTCTATATCCATCTTGACTGGTGGGTCCAAGCGGGTCGCTGGGAAGAAAATGTGAAGGCAGTGTAGAGGACGGTACAGGGGATTGCGCCAGGCGTGCCGGGGACCAAACACGTCTGAGAACGAGACCCATGGGAAGGGCAGCTGAGGATTCGCTGTATATGACAGAGTCCTGAGGTTTGGGAGAAAAGAATGACACATAGGAGTCGCTTCAAGGCCATTACTTCCTGCCACCTTCTCAATACGTGAAAGCGAGCGAAACAGCAATTCGGGTGAGTAGTCGTCCCCTGAGGATGATATGTCAAGAAGGACGAGAGAAGGAAGCTGGGACAACAAATCCTGGAACGAACGATCGTAAAGACGGCAAGATGAAAGACGGAGTTCTGCCAATTGACAGGATGAGCGAGCAAAGAAAGACGATATAGTATCCACAGGGAGCACATAGTCGCCGAAACGAAATTTTTTGAGAGCCGGACAAGAGATATGGCCAAAAAATGTTTGCAAGCTCGGATCCCGTTGGACAAGAGTGGGGTCAGGATGGGAGAAGTCGAAGTCTTCAAGGGCAGGATGGACAATGTTTTCAACGGCTATCTGACCCTGAGGCCCTGGCGCGAATTCGAGCGATGACAATTCACATTGGCGTAGATTGGATGCTCGCTGAAGGACCCGAACGTAAGAACGAACCGACAAGCTGCCCACGTCGGCTTGTGTGACACCGGTCCAATCAAGACCAAGAAAGTCTGTTGATACGGAATGAAGCTTGACTTTGCATGGCCGGAAGTTGGTTAAACGAAATCTTGCCATGTCATGGTCAATGTCGTCCATCGCCATGAGGCTCAATGACCGAAATACTGGGGAAACATGGGGAATATCGCCAAAGGCGCCCAAATAACGACTAGGAATATAGATCCCCAAGTCTTCCCAGCGTTCAGAATGCACTTTGAGAACATCTGCAATTCTCGATATGTTGCGATAAAAATTCACGATCTCGAAAGACTCGGCTTCATACCACAGATTCTCTTCTGCCGAGTCAGTGAGCTCGATTTTCAGAGGTAGAGCCTTCGAGCGGCTGAGCCAAGCTTGAATCGTGTCAAGATGGTCAAGTAACCTGGGGGAACCGACGGCGATGTCAATTGTGGTCCAAAGTTGAGGTGTCGAGATGGCGATGTCCCTCCATCCACGACAAACAGCACTAATTGCGCAAGCTGCTTCCGTGGCCGTTTCGTAACGTCGGTAACGATCATAATGATAGAGCCTAGGAAAACCTACGTCGGAAACGCAAAACTGGAATATTTTCGAGGCGATTTCGACTGGAGCTCGAAGGATAAGAGGACTGTGCATCTCATTCATATTTGACGTAACAGCGAGGTATAAGTCGAGGATCGTCTTGAACGTCTTTGCCGCTTCGTGTAAGCGGCCATCGGCATCGAAGATTTCTTGAGCGATTTCACTCTCTTGGCTACACGCGATGCATGGCCTGCCACGGGATATCGTGCATGGTTTGGGAGGTAGACACCTATAGCTGACTATACTGGACATGGAGAAGTGTTGAAAATTATTCAGGACCTAGGGAACCAATCAAAGGATGTGTGGTGTATGTAAGAAGCCAGTTGTTCACTTGGAGTAGAATACTCACAAAAACGCCCCGCAAGCAGCGAGCCTTAGTTGTACCAAAGTTGTACTTTTCAACGTCGTGGTGGCTGTCGTTACTGACCTGCAGCTTCAAGTTCAATTGAATAGTCACTGACGGGTGCGAAAGTTGTTCCACGTGCTGCGTGCTGGCAGCCAGTTCGAACTTCGCCGCAGATTTCGGGCATCCTTTTCTCTTCCCCCATCCAAGTACAATTCAAGTCGTACAGGATCCAACACTCTTACGACCCACGCTGCAATCCACAAGGCACCGACACCACTGACCTACTAGCCTGATTACGACTCCGAGTCATGAGGCTGAGTCCCGACTGCTTGGAACGTATCCCTCTGTGGTTTGGGGCCCCGACAGCGGATCTTCTCTACGCTGGGCCCGCGATTCAAAGTTTCGCCATTGAATATTGAATGTTTGCTGGAACTGGGCCAGCACTGGCGCCCGGTGTTGAAGGTTGACTTTTCCGTCCGGCCTCGATTGGGAGGGCCAAATCTTCGTACGCATTTCAAACTCTAAAGCTCGTCTGCGCAAATTTCATTCAGAGTATTCTGGGCCAGCCGCTGGCGTCTGGCGTGAATACATGGTACAACAAGGACAACATACCCAACTCTGCTCGAGTATAAAAGGCGCATCAAGGCAGACATCATCTCCCCAGCCAGAGCATTTCTCTCATCCTCGAGCGTCTCGCCAACCCTCCTTAACACGATGCTCTCCCCACCAGACGACCTCAACATCTGCAAGCCAACATCCAGCTCACCACCTCCGAGTCAACTTCCCCCCATCATGACGGCCAAATCCACAATGGCACCATCAATTTCGACCGACTCTTCATTGGACACCCTGGTCAAGGGACACCCGCCTCGCAAGAACCCAGTCTAAGTAGCTCGGCGCTCGCTCGGGTTCATGGCTCGTCCAAAGCCTCAGCGGCCAGAGCTGATGCTCGCGTCAGCCGCAGGCTGCCTGGACACCTGTGCTACCAGATGGCTTCGGGGAATTTGTGTGCAGGGTTATGTGCTGGACTCCAGGTGAGGTTTACGTTCAAGTTTGGGACGTCGATTTGGATTTGGCGTTGCTAATCGATTTTTTTTTCTTGAACTTTACTTTGAAGTGAAGATTGTGCGAAAGAAGTGAAAATAGGGACCGACGGCATATCGAGAGCGGAGTTCGCGCATGCCATGGCCCGTCTCGTGATGCATCTTTGATGCTATTGCGACATGCTCCGTGAGGGGGGGTCGAGGTACTTCTTTTACTCTACAACGAGCCTTGCTTGCTTCTGGGGCTGACGTTGGATTGTCTACTAGTATGGTTTTACGCGTACACGCAACTCCCTTGTCCTTGTCACCGTATTTGAAATTGACATGGACTGGATATGTAGCTATGCATGTCGTTTACCCGGCGCTCGGTGCTCGTCTTCGTGATCATAAGCCCGCTCTATCCGCTCAAACACCCGTGCCTATGTCACCCCCACCTCGCGGCGTCTCTGGACCTCTGGCTTGATCCCGGCCCTTTTTCGGTTTTTTCAAGACTCAACCCCGCGAGCACCAAGTCTTGTGTAACGCGAAAGCCTATCTCCACCATGGCCAGAAGCTCTATCTCCACCATGGGCAGAAGCTCGAAAGGCAACGGGACGTACCACCCCCACTACTCTACACCCCGACGTTGCCCTCGGAGATGGACGACAATGGGCTCGGAGCGTGTGTCGAGAGCGGAGCGGAGTTGAGGCGCACGGCGTTTGGTGCTGCATCTGCGGCGATTGCCTTGGCGCGTATATCCCGCACCATATAGTCCCAATACATCCCCGGCCACGGACGACGTCGAACATTACTCTGCGTCGCCTTGAAGTTGCTGATAGTTATCTGGAATTCACTCTGCTTATACTTAATTAGATGATGTTGTAATCATTGTTGCATTATTTCTTACGCAATTTCTACCCGTATTCACTGTTATGCTCAATTTTTGAGTCCACTGAGTTGACAAATTTAATAATGTAGAATCTTCTCAATTTATGCTGCCCTTTGGATCTTGCGTTTGCATAAAAAGTACGATGGCACTGGCAGACGCGATCGTCGCGCGTCGGAGGCGTCACGTGGTGAGAAACATTTCCTCTATTCAATTTCGACGTCCGTCTACTCTCGCCTGACTCCACCCTTCCCTTCCATTGCCAACTACTTGTCCTCTATCGTCGTCCGGTTTCCCATCTTTACGTGACATCGTCGCTCATTTTGTCGGGCGGTAAGCATTTCCTAGCTATCACTCATCCTGCCAGACAACTGATGTTTATAACGTCTTCCTTTCAAACCGCCAGATCTCAAGTCGCCTCCCATTCTTGTCCGCGAGCTGGACGACCCTTCTGCCTTCGAAGAGCAAATGACGCGCGAACCAATGCCGCAGGGGATGGCCCTTTATCGAGACGTGGCCCCGTAGCTGGTGCGGGGATGGTTATGATGTCGGAAGTCGGCACTCGAACGTGATTTTGGAGGAAGAGAGTCAGTTGTGCCTATGGATCTAGCGCGTCGAGCTCCAGACTCCAGTTCGTGCGGCCTACGACCTGGACGCGAAGCAGCAGAGGGAGACGCGTACGAACGCCCTTACTTGCTCACGCATTGCGGCAACCCCCAGCCAGCTTTGGTCCGAAGCGTCATCGAGGTGTTATCGTATCGTTCAAAGCCATGTCGACGATGTCAACCTCGCCTTCGAGCTCGAGCTCCTACTCTGAATTGCATTCACCAACAGCCTGCTCCGAGCCCAACAATTCCATCCTCTACTCGCCACCATGGACCGGATCTACCACCTTCGGCGTCCCTTTCCACCTCCAACCTCACTTATCTGCGTCAGTGGCTTACGCCAATGATCCATCCCTTCATGGTCGTACGCTCCGCCTCTCTGCATGTTTGCACTCCCAAACTCCAGCATTGCGGTCAGAACGTCCAGCGCACCATACGGCCAATCATTGGCGTCATAGGTTCGACTCGCTCCTCCGCATGCTCGTCCTCGCAAACACCGTCGCAGGCGACCCAGTTGATTCGACCAGATGGACAGTTGCAGGTGCTCAGCCTTACATGCAGGTCCGTCGGGCCTTTGGGCGTACATGTCTCGACTCTCATTGCAGAGTTCAACAGAATACCCAGTGCCTATCTCATCTATGCCAACAAGCATCTCAATGAGAACATACATGCCAGCGATGCCACCTCACCAAACACAATCCAGCCCATCGCCTTGATTGGTTGGCCACCTTTCTGCACCACCGGCGACACGGGCTACAACAACCGCGATTTGGAGCTCGAGCTCCGAGGTCAAGGTTCACTTCAATATCCCTTAGTTGACGAGACGTTCAACGTTCTTCACTTCTCCGCAGACACCCACCACTGGAGATCAGCTCTTCTGTGTCCAATCTTTCGACTCTCCCAATACCGCGCTTACACGAATCACGTCCTCAAGCTCAGGCTTCAAGCTTCGCTTCCTCAATCTACCGGCATTGACAGAGTCCCAACAGTCGCACTCATTGCCAGAGCAACGGGCCACACATAGTAGGAGTATAGGAACGGGGACCGACGGTGGGGCGAGATACATTATCGCAACCGCCTCACTCTGCACCGCTCCCTGTCTGCTCTTACCAACGCCTCGCAATTCCCAGCCTTCCGCTACTCCAAGCCACTGTGAATCCGTGTCCTTACTTGCTCCATGTAGGGTGTTCAACGTCTGGATGCCACAGAACGGAGTGACTAGAGATACCGCTGTCCTGATTGGCAGCATCGTATGGAGGGTGGGGACGGGGATGGGGCAAAGGACACTGAGGGGGAGGGTGTGCCGGGATGTTTGCAATGCACATGCAGGTCCGAAGTTGTATATGTAAGGAAGGGAAGGAGAGACAGGGAGAGACAGCGGATGGGTTAGGTCGGGACCAGTGACGACGTGAGGGGAAGGACATTGGGTTGTGGCTTGCTTGGGCTTGGAAGGCGGGACGCATTTTGGTTCGACGGTTGACAATGGTCGATGTCAAGGTCGATGTCCGCGGAGTGGCGATGGGACGGACATCGGTGTCGTCGATGGCCAATTCTCCTCGTACTCGTGCCATCACCGCCAACCACACCCTCACCCTACACTCAAGGCCCCTCCTCCTCCTCACCCTCAGTGTGGCTAGCGTATATGCACGCATTCATTCAACCTCTCATCCCCCCGCCTACGCGTCTGCTCTATGTCCCTCAAGCTACTTACCTCAAGCCCAACCTCGAGTCCAGGTCCTTCAAGTCTCACTATTACATCCAGCCCCTGCAGTCATTAGTCGCTACTCTCCACCCCTCTTGAAGTCGACGTCCGCCTTCCGTCTTTCCGACCAGACAAAGATTCTAGAAGACGCCTACGACCATGTCCACGCCCACCCTCTTCTCTCTTTCCTGCTCGACGCCCAAGAACATGCTCGCTCGTACGAGTGCGCAATTCCGCCCTCACAATCGCCCTTTCCTTTCCTTTTGCTTCTCAAGGTGCAGGACTCAGGAAGCGGGAGTACCTGGCTGTAGCTTCGACGCTGCAGAGCAAGGGGTATAGCTCTCGAGTATCCCAGTTCTTACAATCAGCTGCTGCTTCCCGGGGACCATCGATGCAAGTGTTGCGGTCGTCCTCATTGGCACGAAAATCAAGCTCAAGTTGGGAACACTTTCGTCAACGTGCAGTATTGGGCGTTGGGCGTGGATCTGATGAAGGACAGGCGGTGGCAGGTGCTACTGAGTGAGGGGCATGGGTGCCGCGGAGGACGAGGAGGAGTTGGGGAAGAGGAAAGAGTGGCTTGAGAGGAAAGAGTGGCTTGAGATCTGTCGTTTCGACGGATGTGGCGTTGAAGGGAGACGGGGTTGTGTACAGTGGACTATGGGGAAGGTGGCGACCGCAGTGTGCGAGTAGGACACAGACGACCCTACTACAGAGCTGCCTATATGCACCACCCTTCGCATCGCCTGTTGCGGGTCGTTGGCATGGGAGGCTGCAGCGTCTCTACGGCTCCTCAACGTCGTCATGCGCCGCCCCTCCGTCCATCCACATGCGGTTCCTCGACCTTCTCTCCTACTACTATCTTGCACGACGCGTCGTGCCCTTCAGCCCAATTGGGTTGTACGCCCCCTTCAGCCCGCGTCAGGCCCCCCACCGTCGTCAGCACATCGCCGGTCTTCACGCCCGCCAACAAGGCATTGTCTTCCAATCCAGACGGACACCATCGCCGCTATCATCACCATCCTCTCCCATCCAGTATCTACGGGTGAAGCAACACTAACGCCAACACCACACCTCAGCACAGCACGCTCGCCCTCCTCCTCCTCCTGCAATGAGTCTCGCTCAGCAAGCTTGGATGTACAATGAGCGGGCTCCCTCGACATGCTCGAATGCGCCCTGTGTTGGCGTGGCGTGGCGGGGTGGCTGCCACGTCAGACGGAGGGGATTTGGAGGGTGGTTGGCTGCTATGGTCTTTGGAGGAGGGGTGGAAGCAGGGAAGCGTAGTTTGTGTGGCGAATCGAGCTGAAGCTCCGATTACGTCGTGGTCTGGCAGGAGGGGTGGAGGATCGACGTGATGAAGCCTCGAATGTTGGCAACACGATGTCCGTCCAGCTCCTCCATGTCGCCTCCTCGTCCCGTTTGCGTCTCCATTTGCCATATACCCTGGTGTAGCAGCACCCGGGCCTCCGCACCCGCTGCCTCAAGCCTTTCTCGACCACTGCTCCGCTCTTCACCAAGGTCGGACGACTCCCGACTCCCACTCCAGGTGTCTTTTTGGCGTCAGCAAGGTCTTCGTGTGTTAGCTCCTCCGGATCCCCAGGAAGTCGGAGCTGCTCGCTACTCTTTTTTTGCCTCGAACCGTCGGATGTGGTATGTGAAGCAAACGGGACTCGGGAAGCGGGGGCGAGGTCGCAGAGAATTGGGGAACAGGGTCCAGCTAGCACGGTCGCCGTCGTCGTCCTCCAGCAGTGAGCTGCCCTAGGCGGGTTTGAATGTGGTGTGGTGTGGTCCGGTGTGGTGGCTGCCAGGTCAGAGTTGGAAAGTGGGACTGGGACTGGGAGGTGGTCGTACTCTATGCCGCGAGCTGTGGCTTGGTCTGGTCTGTGTGGGAGTACGGGATGCAGAGGGATGCAAGAAGGCGTGGTTGGTGTTGTGAACCGGGCTCTCGTCAGCGAAGAAGTGGTGGAAGTTCCGCTTGTTGTCACGTTGAAGCCCCAGACCACAGGCCTCAAATGGCAGCAACTCAATGATCATCGTCAGCCGGCTTTTCCGTCCAGCATCACCCCCTCTAGCCCATGACCATCGCGTTTGGGTTTGCATCACAACTCCTTGAAAGCCCACCCTGTACCATGATCAACAGCACCTCCGCATTCGGTGCCTCAACCTCTCCCATCCATTCATTCGTATCTTCGCCAGGACGACTCACAGCTTTGGCGTCACCTTATACGAGCCGCGTCTTCACGCTCTGGCCCCTCTGGTTAAAAGTCCCAGGAAGCAGGAAGCCGAGCCTGCTCGCTGCTGTGTACCCCTAGGCGTCGGATGTAAGATGTGAGGCGACGTCGGAAGTGGGGAGTGAAGGAGATCGATTCTTCGCGTGGTGGTGGTTCGTGGATAGTGCCTCTCCAGGACGAGAACGACAGGCACAGACGACTGGACTGTCGCCAGGTGGGCTGGCTATGGCGGACCCTTCTTTTTGTCGTCCTGCTGGTGTGGTGTGGTGTGGCATGGCTTTTGGGCGATGATGCATATGCAGACCTCGGTCTTCGGTCGCTGCTTGCTTGAGGCTGGCAGTGGGAAGAGAATTCGAAGTAATGAGCTCGTGGTCATGGGGTGAAGAGGGATGGGTAGATTGGCGCGGAGTCGACGGTGGAGCGGCTGCGAAGGGCAAAGGATCTGACGAGGTTCTGTTCGAGTTCATCGTTCGACGTTCTACGCTCAACCGCCAAACTTAGCTTCGATTTCAACTTCCGATCGCGAATCTCAATTTTCAAGCTTCACCCTTCAAGTCTATTACAGTGTCTTGGGCCATTGTACATGTCAGCCTCCACTCGTCAATCGATGCGACTCCCGTGCTTCCTTTGGCATCCCTAGCTCCCTGTCAATTCTCTATAACCCCTGCAAAACCGAACATCATGACCATCATCGCTGCACACAGCGTCGAGCTAGCAGGTTCGCTGTCGTCGTCCTCCAGCAATGAGCTTCCCCAGGCGGGTTTGAGCCTTGAATGTGGTATTGGCCGGTGTGGTGGCTGCCAGGTCAGAGTTGGAAAGTGGGATCGGGAGGGAGGTGGTCGTATTCTAGAGCTATGCCGCGAGCTGTGGCTTGGTCTGGTATGTGAGGGAGTACGAGATGCAGGTATGCAGAGAGATGCAGGGAGGCATGGTTGGTTCTGTGAACCGGGCTCAGGGTATGGCAAGTGCAACGAACATTGGATGGAAGTCCGGCTTGTTGAAGCCCCAGACCACAGGCCCCAAATGGCAGCAACACGAGGATCCGAATTGACCAGCTCTTCCATCCAGCACCACCCCCACCCCCTCTAAGAAGCTCAAAACCATTGCCACTGCACCAAACCTACTAGAATGCCCACCCTGTTTCATGATCAACAGCACCTCCGCATTCGGTGCCTCAAACCGTTCCCTGCCATTCATTCATTCGTATCTTGGTCAGAACGACCCACAGCTCTGGTGTCGTCTTTACCTGAACTGGATCTTCATGCGCACGCTCTGGCCCCTCTGGTTAAAAGTCCCAGGAAGCAAGAAGCGAGACCTGCTCGCTGCTCTGCACCTCTACATAGGCGTCGGATGTGAGATGTGAGGTTGCATCGGAGACGAGCAATGCAGGAGATCGATTCGTCGCTTGTTGGTGGTTCGTGGACGGTGCCGCTCCAGGACGAGGACGACACGCGCAGACGACTGGACTGTCCCCAGGTGGGCTGGCCGTGGGGGACCCTTCTTTTTGTCGTCCTATTGGTGTGGTATGGTGTGGTGTGGCATGACATGGCTTTTGGCGGATGATGCATGTGAGTTAGCCAGACCTTGTTCTTCGGTCGCTCGTTGCTTGAGGTTGGCAGTGGGAAGAGAATTCGAAGTAATGAGCTCATGGTCATGGGGTGAAGAGGGATGGGTAGAATGGCGCGGAGGCGACGGTGGAGCGGCTGCGAAGGACGTGAAGTGGTGCTGTTCAAGTTCGACCACCAAGCTTCAACTTTCAAATTTCAAACTCGAATTCTGTTTCACTGTTTCAAGCGCAGTGCATACCCCATCCGTCCGTCCGTCCATCCGTCCATCCGTCCATCCATCCATCCATCCATCCACTTCTCGGATCCAGCTTCCCATCCACCACCCGTTCTCCAGCCACAGCGTACTCTGTATGACACATGACGCCCCATGTATTCATGTCCTGCGTCAACCCATGCCAGTGCTTCTCCTATTCAAATCCCAAGCTTGCAAGGACGATGCATTTCAAAACGAAAAGGAAAACGATAACGATAATGGATGTTAGCTGCAATCTGAACGTTGCATCTGTATCTGGACTTTGAGCCAGGCGGAAGTTATGATCATCGACACTGCGCAATGCCCCTTCACCAGCGTTCTCATCACCAGCGTTCTCGTCACCATCGTCCTCGCATCTGCATTGGCGGGGTGGCTGCCGCGTCAGGTGTAGAATGGGAAAACGAGCGCAATACGTGATGACTTTTGGAGGTTGGAGAGGGACAGGAAGGATGGGGAACGTGGCGTCTCAGACGGTGAGGAGGATTGAGTTCAGGCTATGCCCAAGTTGCGGTGGTGGGGTGAGAGCTCGACTGCTTGAAGCCCGAATGAAAGACCTCGACAATGGCATTGACGTAACAGCCTACCCTCGTGACTGCACCTTTGAGCTCTTCAACTTCAACCTCACCCACCTCACAAAAACGCGTGGCTCTCGCTTCTCGAGTCACCGACTCTCCTCCCGTCTTTTCCTCTTCCTTGACGCGCCTGGAGGACGTCCCCGCCCTGAACAACCTTTCACGGATCATTTGCAAGCTCGAACTCGGGAACGAACCATTCACTGTCGGAGGTGCCAATCATAGGCAGCTAGCTGAGTCGACGGATTGCTAGTGGGGGTCGGAGGGTGTGTATGTTGATCCTTACTGCCTTGCGGTTCGGGAGCTGCAGGATCAGGATCCAGCGACAGTTTGGTGCTCGTGAGAAGTGGTGTTGGCACTGGTGAAAGGATGGAGGTCCTGGCTGTGGCTTCAGCTCTTGGCATCGAGTCTTAGGAGCTGCGCAGCTCAGGGTAGTAGCGGGTGTTGTGCTCCTAGAGTGATGGAAGAAATACGAAGGAGGATATGGTGTCAGCAGGCCCATCCAACGAGACAGTACAGTGGAGGATGTCAGTCGCTCTCGCTCATCGCCATACTTTCTGTGTCATAGCTTGGCAGTTCCGCTGCCGCTTGATCTGCAGGAGTAGAAGGCACTCAATTCCTAATACTGCTAGGTCATCGCTTATCACGACGCGTTGATGAGTCTTCAAGTCAGGACGCGCACTCCCCGACTGGCAACACTTCCAGTTCTTCTCTTTGTGTACCGCACTTCACACCATCACGTTCTGCGACGCGTTCATCTATTTTTGCGATAGAGGTCAGAGGGCATAGAGTATATATATGTACCCTGAGTCGCATCCTGATCTCTCGAAACCATCTCTTCTTCCGCAGTCAACCTTCTCTCTTGCTGCCGCCGGCTTGAGCACTGCCCTTCAAGCTTCATCAACCAGCGCAAGGTCGCCGATTTCCCGAATCCCATGGCGTTCTGTATCTGAGATATAGACACTCTATACACCCCCAGCGCCTTGGGTCGTTTCTCTCATCTTCTGGTGACGACGTCTACCTAGGTTGCGAATATTGCCTGTAAGCAGACTTATACCTTGACTCTCGGCAAGAGGCTGATGTTAGTGTCGATGCAGAGCATTCGAACAACGACGACCCCCTTGAAGAGGATCTCCCTATCCCATGACGAGCGCGCACACACCTACCGAGTCCTCCCCACTTCTTGGTCCGTCTGAGCCTCCAGTTGATCCTGAAGCTGCGGCTCAGGCTTTACCGCCCACACAAAGTGACGAAGAACCTACCACGTCAAGGCCAGAACCTCACAGAGTGCACTGGGTGGACAACCTTCGAACGTTCCTGACGGTCTCTCTCATCTTCCACCATGCGGTCCTAGAGACCGCCTATGCACGGCGCTCAAGTTCGGAACCAGAAATCCTCCTCCTTTCACTATACACCGCGCTTCATAAGTCGCTTTTGTGGACGCTGTTCTTCTTCACGTCGGGCTATTCAGCCTCTTTGGCTGTCAATCAAACCCTCACCAACTCCTCTCGCGGAGCAGCGTGGGCGTTCTTCCAATCCAGGACGCTGAAGGTCGTTTTGCCGGCTTTGCTATATGGGATGCTCGGGCGTGCGTTGTTGTTCCTCTTCCTGACATTTGGTTGGGAGGACATCTTTGGAAGCTACAAGAGCTTCTTGTCGTTTGTGCGGCTGTCGGGACCAGTCCCCTTTGTGGCCATGTTATTCGCTTTTGATTGCAGTTACCTGTTCGTGCGATGGATTAGAAGACATCCGGATTTATCTCACTGGAGTAGCTTCCCCAACACAAGTCCTTCACAGACTCTAGCCGTAGCCTTCTTGGTCTTTATCCTTTCGACATTCCTCGGCTGCATATGGACGTACCAGCCTCTCTATCCTATCCTCATCTTTTGGCCATACGACGTTCCCTACCCAGGTGCACCAACATCCTTCCTCATCGCCTACATCACCGGTGTGAACTTATTGCCAATCCAACGTTACATCGCCTCCATCAGCACCCTGGGCTCCATTCGCAAGCACATCGGCGTCGCTTTCCTCCTATCGCTGACCTGCGCCGGGCTGTCGCTCGGACTTGCTCAACACCTCTGGCCACCATTAAGTGACTTCATAAGGCTCAATCGCAGCGGTGGTCTTCGCCAAGATCCATTCTTCAAGCAAGGTGGGCTGAATGCCCACACAGTGTTCTTCACCCTCTGGATGGCATTGGTATTCTTCGTCGTCCAGCCCTTGTCTGTTGGGATTTTCACTCGTTATGGGAAACGTAATTTTGGAATCATGACGAGGCATACCTATGGCATGACCTACGTAAACGCGATACCAATCCTTATTGCGAGTTACTACATCAGGGCTTCTGTGCATAGCCTCATACTCGAGGCATTTGCAGTAGGGTTTGTTGGGACATTGGCCAGCTGGTTGGCGACGACGGTAACGTGCTTGATTGACTGGTTATGAGCGGGATTTCGGGCCACCGAACAGACGTCGCAATAAAAGTTACCTTCCCTTTGAAACTGTATCTTTTCTTATTCTCTCATTTGTATAAGGATGATCCACTGTGCTCCTACGATTAACGGCCCAGAATATTCGAAGTTCAAGTTACGGGAATGACTGAGAAATACGCGTCGGAAATCTCATCGCGTGACATGAAAGTGGCTTTCATAATCGTTGCAATGCTTCGGCCACTGGCAAGTCGCGAAAACGTGTCCTCTTCCCAGCCTTCATGCAGATTCGTCTTACAGTCCAAACATCCAGTGAAGTTGCGTGATCACAAGTCCAATTGTTCGTTATCCCTAGTGCGTAATAGAGTTTTTCTCTACTTACTTGAATGTGATTGATGATGGGCGTCTCTGAGATAGTCATGGAGAAAGCAGAGTCACTCCTCCAACAGAAGCAGCCTCATCGACTATGCAAACTCTCTCATGGTGAACCATGTTCTGTTTGCGTGAAGAAACGTCAGTTTGAGCCAATGATCGAGGAAGCGAGGAAGAAATTGGACGAAGCTCAGCAAGCTTATGACCGTGTCATCCAAGAAGATCGCCAATTATCGTTAGATATGAACCGACTTCACAATCCAACTATTCTCCGAATGCCCGTCGAGGTTTCCTCTGCGATTTTCCAGCTTTGCATTCCTCCGGTTACGATCAACTCCTCAGCAAAGGACTTGCGGAAGCACAGGCGGGTGATATTGGCTCTCGGTGGCGTCTGCTCTGGTTGGAGGGACATCACTTTGTCAACTCAGCAACTCTGGACCACCATATCGCTGTGCTTGACGTCCCGTTTCGCTAGATCGAATTTATCGCGATGGAAAGACTTTCTTACAAGGTCGGGGCAGCTTGCCCTCTCTATCTATCTCTACGAGATGCCCGAAGAACATGCTACTGAGGGTTTGATTTCCGAAGTGGCAGACGCCCTCAAGCTTCATTGGCATCGACTAAAAAATCTGCGCATCAATGTTTCAATCCAACATCTGTATCTATTCCAAGATATTTCGAATGCGTCCGAGCCCCACCCCCTGGAGGCTTTGCAACTGCGGTGTTGTGACGAAGAAAATGACTTCGACGAGTTCCTTTTAGACTTGAACTTTGAACCAGCCAGCCTTGCACTTCAAAGGGTCCCTTTGGATTGGTTGTCTATCAAATGGAGCAGCCTTGTCGATGTAGACATTACGAGAATTTTTATCGATGACTGTTCTAGGCTTCTCAAGCAAACGCCCCTCTTGGAACGCTGTAGGTTCTCCGAGATATTGGGAGCCTTGACGGACACTCCTCCATCAATTCCTGTTGTGCTCCCCCGCCTTGAAGATCTCGAACTCACTGTCCCCACTTCCACAAATGAAGGTGAAGGCAATGATTACGCACGTCGTGTAGCAGCTCTGTTCGGCCATTTCACATTTCCAGCTCTTCGAACTCTCCGCCTGAACTTGAAAGAGCCTCTTCCGTGTAGTAGTCTGATTTCTTTATTCCGGCGCTCCTCGTGTAATCTACGGATTCTCCGTATTATCAACACTGTCATCGACACGACCACGTTGATCCATTTTCTTCAGGAAATCCCATCACTTGAGGAGCTTTTTATCGATCCAAGTAATTCCGATTACTCTCTGGACGTATTTCTCTCCGCCCTTGCTCAGCCATCCATGGCCGTCTATCAAAGTAATCCTCAAAGCACTGGACCACCAAGAATATTACCAAACCTTCGCTCTCTTGGACATTTAGCCCAATATCGTGGGTCGATTCCGTGGCACGTCATACCGCCAATCTTTGGTATTGGCTTTATCACCGCACTCCAGCGTGGTCCAGAATGGCGGCCATTACACAGTTTCAAATTGTTTCTCCTCAGTCAACCTTCGGAGCGGTGGGACATTGATTTCAATGTGGTCTCATCTCTCCTTGCAGTCAGAGAAGTTGGCTTCAATTTACAAATCCTAAACCTCGCGACTGGCCAAGATGTTCTGATGCCTTCGGCTCAAAGTTCTCTGCGTTGATTGGTACGGAATATTTGTCGTAGGCGGCTAGCACCGTTGATGTGATATAATACTCGAGTATGTGCGACTTATGAGGGCTTTCTTCGATAATTAAAGTGAGGACCAAAGTAAATAATGAAATCCAGAACTACGTTTGACACAAAATCATTCAATTCAGACGGAGGTGTTATCACTACGATAGGTCAAGCTATCATCATCGGCCATGAACTGCGTTACTTCAAGGGAATAATAGTCTTCCAAAGATAGTTATGTATTTGGCGGGCTGACGCAGACTCTGGGATCCGAACGCAATGTTGAGAATGCTCGTTCTCTATCGGTGACTACCGAGGAAGAATTCTTCACAAGCCTTTAAAATTGCCTTGCGTTTTTATTTTCGATCGCAAGCGCGATGGAAAAGAAGGATGACACTATCTTCCAAGTCGACAGCTAGAAAGTCGTCTTCTACTTTTATGGCCCCGAGACACAATGTCGCCAGGAGTGCGGATGGCATGCTGCACGAATTTCACACCTAGTGCGACGGGCGTTATCGATGATCACGAAAATCAGTCGATTACCATGAAGAGGCCTCCATTGTTCCTAGTTGGGTAAGCGAAGTTGGAGTTCAGACAAAGTTCAGAACAGTGGCAGGAAGAATTCAGGAGAGACCATGTGGACCCATGGGAGTATATACATCGCCGTTTAGGCAATGTGCTACAACTGGAGTTAACTCTTCGGCGAAGAAGAGAAAAGACGCCTCGTGCAGTCAACGCCCTCCACTTCACCTGCAAAAGTAGCCGTTAGGCCTGATGGACAAGAGATCCGTGTCAATTTTCTCGTTGACGAGCCCAGCCTTATAAGACGACTCCCTCCTTCGAAGCTAGCACTCCTCTCTAATCCCCTTTCCTGACTCCCCCGTCTCTGTATCATCATCCTAATAGTTACCAACAATGACTTCGAAGTCGCAGACTCTTGCCGTTCCTCAGGTCTCTACGACCGCCAAATCAGCCTCTCCTAGTCTCCACCCATCTCTGAAAGTCACGACCAAGGCAGACGAACGTCGTGGCACGACCAACAACAGCGCTTCTACTAGTGCTGTCCGCAGCACCTCTGATACCGCTCTTCCGTCTCTTCGTGGACGTCCTTCCGCATCGTCACCGACGACACCAGTTTTAACACGGCGGACATACCTGCCTCTCGAAGAACGCGACCCTGCCGACATGCTACGCGAGATACTGTCGAGCCCAAGCCGGACCTCGCTTTCGACTGTCAGGGCAGTGAGGAGGGTACGAGAGCACGTCGAGGAAGTTCCAGCTCAAGCTTTTGGGTCTCTTCCCCGGGCTAGTAGATCAGCTGGTCAACTGACTCCTGCTCCAAAATCAAAATCCATTTTAAAGTCGCTGAGGCGACGCCTTTCCCGCATCCTCAGGTCACCGAGGAAGGAGAAGACATCCACGACGGCGACTTCAAGCGACGATGACGTCGAAGCAGAGCCGAGGTCGCCCACTGGATCCCTAGGGATCGAATACATCGCGCCTAGGTCGTCTGTGAGGCGTGTCCGATCATGCATTGCGGTAGAGGAAGTCAGGCCTTCCGAAGACCCTTTGCAGGTCTCGAGGAGATTCGACGCAGCGACCCGGGAGGCGAGCTTTGTGGCCAACAGGGTCTCCAGCAAGTATCAATACTTGCCACAGAGTGAAGACGATGACTAGGTTCGTCTATCACACTACCTTTGCTCCAAATTATTCTGACGAGCACCTATCACCTCGCAGCCTCGTTCATCGGCTCTGTCACGCGATTGTTGCTGGGGGCCCTTGTATTTCTTGATTGCATTTCTTTACTCTCTCGTTGTATCTCTTGTCGATGTATTGCCAATGCTGGGCGCCGCCTCTGGCGGATTTCAATGTAATTTTCAGTTTTCAAGCATTCGTCGCCTAATGGGTTTTGACTTACAGCAGCTTGAAACCTCTTAGTTGGACTCGGATATGACGCATAAAACTGAGTACTGGCGGCTGGCCTTACGAACAAATTTGAATCTCTTCGTGTAGTGTTCAAGAGTGAAAGCACTTACTACATGTCTGTTGTAAACCCGAATAAAGATCCAGCCAAGCCTTGCTGTCCCTGCCACAAGAGAGATGAGAAGTTGTTCCCGTCATAGTTGAGGAAGACGACAGAAGTTGAAGTCCGTGAATGATCGATTCCTTGCTCTGACTTCGGACTTGAAGCACAGAGATGCCCAGAGGCAACTTCATTAGACCTATATGGTTCAGGGCCGCAAGATAGAGTGAATGTAAGTGATAATGTTGTCCGAAAGACGTACCTCGTTCAGAAGAACTCTCCCACCGTCTATAATATCGAGTTTCTCTAGAGTTTAAACCAATCCTTCGTTGTAGAAGACCTGACAAGGGTGATTGGACATCGGTACATGCGATGAAAGGATATACATACCATAGAGATGCTCGCTGGCAAAACGAGATAGGCTTGAGCTTTAGATCGGAAGGTGAGATCAAATAGCCGCTTTGTCCTGACATGCTTTGTAGCCCACGGCTGACCCGACCGCGCAACTGGCAGACGCAATTGGCCTTCTCATGACCATCGACACAGGCTTGAATGAAGGCATGCAGAAGGCAGATAATATGAGAGAATCTGACTGACGATGAGCGATGGGAGTAACTTGGGACTGACAAAGGCTTGATAACGAATCCGATACCGGTGCAAAACTGTGCTTTTTCGCATCACGTGGTTGGGGACGCGTCTCTGATTCCCCTGGGGCTGAATATTTGGATCTCGACTGACTGTGAGGATCCAACAGCTTCCAGACTGAGATAATTTTCAAGCGCATGGCGCAAACACCATCTTCGCATAAGGGCTGCCGTAGAATCTAATATGCCAAGTGTTGTCGTGCGACAGTAAGAGTTGGGCATGAGGCGAGCAAAGAGATAGCGCATCCTTTGCGGGTAGCAAGTAAGGATTGCCAGGCTCAATTTGTCCCGCTCATTGTCTCCCTATGATATACTTACAGTACGAGACAGGAATGGTACTTAGTACTAGTATAAGGGATACGCCAGCGGTGTGCCAACAATTGTAAGAGTCTACTCGGAGTCCCAGTAACTCTGTTGTTCTCTGTATTAATTTTCACGACTTCAAAATAAAGAATTTTAGTATGGGTATGAGACCAGTATCGCTCATTAGTCCAAAATGTTCTCAGTGGGTCACTGTTCTGTAGTGCGCGCCTGGACCCGGAGACGCGCTGATCACGTGTCGGGAAATTATCGGTTGGCTTTGTTGACGTCGTTGCAATGTGAGCAGTGAGCACTGAGATTCAATATTGTGCCTAGTATCTCTCTCTCCACCCCCACCTCTCCATCACTCCTCCCCAGGATCATATTTATCGAAACCAACCATAAACTCAACCTCAACCTGATCTTATGCCCATCGCTCCCCTCCTTCTCAATCGGTCTTCAAATTTCCCGACTCTCGCACTATTGTAGCTGCCCTGTCGTCCAGATGCCCATGTCTTTCAAGCCGAAGATACGGTCCGCTGTGCACAAGCCGAAGGATACTCGAGCCGGGCCACGCACACCTAGTCTTTGCCATCCAATGGCGATGAAGCTGAGTCGGATGCGGAAGCATTAGAAAACATTGGTCTGACGATGGTGAGCAGGCTTTTTGAGCGACTTTACTTTGCCTCTAATTTTCTGACCTTTATGTGGCGTTTGCTCTATGTATGTAGTGGTTCTCTGCGTGTTCCCCTAAGTGGTTCAAGTCGATCAGCCTGGCACATCGAGTTCGGTCACATACCAGACAAGTGTATCGTCGGGTACGCAGACCTAGCTTCGATTTCTACACACCATACGCTGACCTTTCAAAGCCTGCTTCGTAGCTGACCCTCCACCCCGTGTGACGCGACAACGTCAAGGACGGAGCCCACCTCAGCTGCACACACGAAGGAGGAGGACACTCCAATGCTTTCCTCTCTCATCCTCGAACTTGAAAGTTTCAAGCATTGAAGCTGCCCCTGCAGCACGAACATCTCCTTTTCGTCGTCGATATTTCATATTCACTCACGCCCTGGAATCTGTCGACACCAAACAGACTGGAAGTTTACCTTCCCCTCCCGCACCTTCCGCTCTCTTCTCGCCAGCTATGGCCCGTGCCACAGAGGCGCAGCGAATCCCACTCCCACCCCCTAGACCAAGCGATCGACGCGCCACGTCGACCTTTCGATCCTCTGCTGTCTGCAGCAATAGAGCGACTTCTCCAGCCCCACTCCCCTCGCCGAATACCCTCAAGCAGCACCAATCGCGCTCTGGAGCGTAGCTCAATCTCAACTAGGCCAAGACACTACCCTTTCCCTCCAGCCATTCGCCCAAAGCAACTAGCTACGACTCCGACCGTCAATTTACAAGGCGGTCCAGTCTCTGGAGGTTGCACGCCATGCGAGCCGACCTGCCTCGGTGTTGCGGCGTGAACCTTTCTCCGTCTTTTTGGTTTAGTCGCCCAATCGGACAATCATTGCTCCCTCGCGTAGTTGGTGTAGGGTCGTCGTGCTGGCGAGTGACTTCTGACGCTTGCGGGCTGGTATGGAGAATCAATCCAGAATGGGACGAAGTATTGAAATCAGTCGAGCTGATTCAGTGCTTCTACTTCAAGGAGGGTTCAAGCTCAAGGCTTGTGGGTTGTGGTCGATGGCCAAAGCCACGCGTTGAATGTTGGCATCTAGCATTTGGCACAGTGCGGACTGCGAAGGATGTACCACACCAAGAGTCGTCGTCGCCACACGCCAAGACGTCCTCCCCTCCTCATGGCTCCAAGGCATGCCCAGCCACTATCGACCTCTAACTCTCAAGCCCTGCTACGTCTCCTATCTCATCCAACAGAATCCAGCAAGGACCCATCTTTACAGTCATACTCGTTCATTGAAATCACTTTCTATTCTTCAATTTCGAGTTGGAGTTCAGTCGGCGGGCAGGATAGGGTCACGGTATCACCAGCAGTACAGGTGTGGCCGGGTCGGGGTCGGTGTCTCCTCAAAGGTCGTCCGAAGTCTCAATGCTGCTCTAAAGATGGGTGAAGACTACATATAGGATGTTATATATCTATGAACTTCCGATAATCCATCGTCTCCCTAATCTCTGCGCCTTCTGAGCTGTAAATCCGTTTTCCTCCTCAAGATCCTTCTGGTCTGGGATTGGTACCCAGTCCTGATATTGGTCCATAGCGCCTCTATTTGTTGCTGGTGCTGGTTCGGAGTTGGACATTGCGACGCGACAAGCATCCTCAGGGAAATCTTCGCGTTGCTTGCAAAATGATGACCTTGTTGTTGGGCACCTGTATCGAAGGAGAAATATGGTGGTCGTCGCAGAGCTCCGGGAATGACTATTAGCTCGCCACCTCAGTGAAAGATGTACCGAATTCGTGCAGCATAAAATTATTGCTTTTGCAGATATTTTACATAATTTCTGTCCGTTGTCACCTCCTAGTATTGCTTACCCAATCCAAGTGAATTTATTTTGTCCTTCTCTTTCACCTCGTCTTCGTGTCACTTCAGTCGCCGTCTCTTTCTTGCAAAGATTTGGGCCCTCCTTCGGTTGCCACCAACGTTCAACTGGAGATATTGGTATCAGTTTCTGCTTGTCTTTTCGACTTGGCTTACGCGTCGACGTGTCGGGACTCTTGTTTTACATAAGTGAAGACGTGAACTCGGGCGTGTTTCGTGTACAACTTGAGCCTCAAGACAGATTAATGGCGTTTTATCTCCCGTACGTACGAAGATGCTTTCCGAAGTGTTTGTGTTTGTGTCTGATGAAACTATAGGATGCATAGGATGGCTGTGAAACACAAGCACTATGGGCCCAAATGCGAAGGAAATCCCACCCTTAAGCGGCAA
>NHYE01005617.1:0-65697 GCA_002938385.1 Gymnopilus dilepis
AGTTTACGGAAAAGTTTAAACGTAAACTAAACGGTTGGAGCCTTACTATCACATGCTACGGGTTGAAAAATTGTACTAGAGATGAAAAATCTGGCATACCGTCGTGACTCCTTCGTTTTCCCTGGAAATTTTTGCAGAATCCACATTAAGGATGCGCTTCTATATGAGATCTGCAATAATTTTGCCAGAAACCGCTACCGCCGTTGTAGAATGCGAAAAGCAAAGAAAAAGCTGAATTTGTCGGAGAAAGAACGCTTTTAAACTCCGATTTTTTAACCTTCTCTTTTTGCGAGAGTTTTGCCCTTTTTCCACAAAAAAAGTATGGAATAGAGCTCAGTGTGCAATGTTCACTTGAAATATGCAATAATTTTGGTGAAAGGTGGCCCAGTCGTTGTGTTAAACCGAATTTTTCATCTCTGGTACAATTTTTCAACCCGTAGCACGTGATAGTAGTAGCGCCAGTATATTCAAGTTGACGGTTGTTTTGATCCAATTTTAGGGCAATTCTCCCCCGACTTCCGTCAATGCTTACGACTTGACTCCTGCCTGTCCCATCCTCATCATCGCGATCCTTTCATTCACCTCGGGTTTTCAAAAGCGATATTCGGCGCTGAGGAAGGACACCCTCTCATCATCTCTTTGCCTCAAACATGAACGTGGATCGGACCGAGGCAGTCGATCATAACAAATTTCCAGACAACAAACATTGCACACAGCCTATCGAGCGCTGATTCCTGAATGATCAAGAGCGCGGCGGTGTCTTAAATACATCTCTGGTACACCACTGCGGAGCACCCATGAAGGAGACGGATACATAGAAGAGGCTCTCCCAACTGCTTTAAAATCTACCCGCTGGTCGCGTGGCTGTTTCTCGATTTATAGTGAGTCGCCGTTTGTCTCTGAATTGCTCAACCGACTCACCTTTGTGTATCCCAGCTTTGAAAGTCGTTCGCTCTTTTACATCGTCTATCTTCACGCTCTCGAGATGAAGCTACTTGTTTGGATGTTTTCGTGCTTTCTCCTTTCCTTTTCTCTCGTCCTGGCCGCGCCAGTCGCTATCTCGCCTCCCAGTCATTCGGTCAACACAACACACTTCTCCGACCGTGACCCTGCTGTTCCTTTCAAGCGTCAACTGCAGCGTGCTGCTTTGAAGTCGAGGCGGAAGTTGGAGTTTTTTGGTCGCTGGATGTGGTGTATGGCTTTTCCAGTTATCCAACCTCCGCGGTCCGTCGTATTTCTCTCCGTCAGCCTCCGGCCTTCTCATCCGTGCCGTACAGTGATGATGTCTACCTTCTACGTGCTTTAGAGGACCCAGTATTCATCAATGCGTATGAACCACCCTCACAAATTTCAGACACGATAGACTCAAGGGAAGATGTAACTTCATCTTCGGTGTGGCCTTCCACCAACGCGTGAGCTTTCCGATATCATTCATCTATGTGCGCCAGTGGCTAATCAAATTTCGTTCAAGGATTGTACGGGATATTCTACAACTTGCTGACGGAGGGTCTAGGCGTCGTTCGACCGCCTTAGATTAGCAGCGTTTGAAGGATCTAGACGCACATCATGGTCGTAGTATTCAGAGAGGTTGTATGATCATTGATGACTTCATGAACCATATTGTACCACATTCTTATAATATAGGCCCCGTATGTACTCATCGAGCTGAATACCAAACGCTCCTTCAGAGGGTTTACTGGTTCATCCTGTCATTGAAACTTCTTTCTCTTTTGAATAGAGGACTTGCGTTCCTGCTCAAGCTAATTTTAGACCACATGGTATTGCTTGGCCCTGTGATGCCTTGCTATGTTCTATGGATGTCATCCTCCGTTTCCAATTTTTGAATCGAAGAATATGTCTTCGGACTGACCATGCCTCTCAGCGCGAAACACGACATTCCGCACAAGCCTGATTCTGACGACGACGACGATGACGAAGATTACGTGCCAGGTGCAGACGAACAAGGTAATACCTTCAATCCAAATTTGCAGAAGGACTGACAGTTTCTGTAGACTCTGACTCAGAACCTTCCGAGGATGAGACCAACGAGGGGAATAATGCCAGTACTACGGTGAATTCAGCCGATGAAGAAACAAAGAAAAGGCAAGCGATTTGCCTGAGTTACTGATTATATCTATTTTCCAACATATAATTGGCATTCACTAGGGAACGGGAAGCGTTATGGGCTAGTTTCCAAGCATCGGTAGCAAACCCTTCGAAGCCTCCGGGAACGGAAGAGCCGTCAAAGAGGCTTGTTAAAATCGAACGGAGGTACCGATTTGCTGGGGAAGAAGTTGTGTGAGTCACTTTACCCATACCGACTCGTCATGCACCTTACAGTCCAGTTTCTTATTGCAGGGAGGTTGTGGAAGTGCCCGAGGACTCAGATGATGCGAAGAAATGGCCACTATACACAGGAACCAAGGAAGACACCGTCACTGCTGCTAGTTCGCAATCTTCTATAAACCCAGACCTCACCTTGTCGCAAAGTAGCCCATCTCCAGCCGCTGAACCGGCTCGAGGACCCTCTGAATCGACCTTAGAATCCTTAGCGGGTACCTCTGCAGCTGCGACCTCGGGATCGTCAACAGCTAGCGTTAACAAACACCCTACCAAAAGGCCTGGACCTAGAAAGTCAAGGACTACGCTCGGGCCTATTCCTGGGCCAGCCAAGGCGAAAAAGCTCACGACCCTTGACAAGTCTGCAATGGACTGGAAGAAACACCTGGAAGACGCGGGGTCTTCTGTGACCGATGAGCTTGAGGCTAATCGTCGCGGAGGTGGCTATTTGGAGAAAGTCGAATTCTTGAAGCGTGTTGAAGAGCGTAAGGAGGAAACTTTGGATGCTTTAAAGAGCAACAAGCGGCGTAAATTATGAGAGTACGTCCCCAAAACAAATATGGTCGTACGTGATTACTGACTTCACACACAAAGCTGTTTGAACATTTGTTGAACCCTGTGGACCCTGTATTTTATATTGATACCCTCCTAAAACGCGCAGTCAGAGGGCCTTGCGAGAGCCCCAGTTTGTTTGAAAGGCGTACGTTGTGCAACTAATCTGCGACATTGGAACCTTGCTTGAACTCAAGCCAGTCGTCCACCAACATCCCCATCATGTTTACATCTCTCCATCCGCCGTCAATCCAATTTGCCTTTCGCGCGACGCCCTCAAGGACAAAACCGCTATGCGCCATTTGATACCATGAATCCAAATCAAGCCCGGATTCTGGGATAGGCTTACCATTTCTTGTAGATTGAAAGGGCCTTGTCATTACCCTCAATTACTTCAAGCGAGATCCGGTGCATATTCAAGTTGCGAAATGCGTAGTCCACCATGAACCTGGTAATCTCCGTGCCGTACCCTCTTCCCCAGAACTTCTTCCGAAGGTTGATTGCATAGGATGAGTGACGCTGACCCCTCTCCGATCTGGCCCACAAAGCAGCAATCCCGACAAATTCTGGGGTTTTGGCTTCTTTTTCATCGTCACCCGGAATTTCTGGACTGATCTCTGCTACACAAAACATCTCCGCCTTATCTGCGTTGTTTTTGTAGCTTTCCCTCCTCGTTTCTCCTTGTGGCGTGGCAAAGCCACTCGTTGCATATAATGCGACATCCAGATCGTTGTGTAAAGCAAGGATATCATCTAAATCACTCGGGCGAATGGCCCTCAATTTGATGCCGCTCTTGGGAAGGTTGAACATGCTAGGGGGGAAAGATGAGACGTCAGAATCTTTGGTATTGTTATGTTATATACACGCTGAGAGATATATTCCGGAATACGGCCATCTCAGCCCTCCCACTTAGATGGCTCGAATATAAGTAGAGTCAATGATAGAGATCAGTTCCTCGATCCCATACCGAATGACTGGTGGCAGTGTGAGATAATGGCAGGTAAGTAGTAGATTAAGCAGCAAAACTAAACCCTTGAGCACCTATCCTGAATTATACCCGAAGTTCCGAGCCAATCTCGTCCTGAGTGGCGAAAGAAAGATGATTTAGTAGAAGTGTGATATTTGCATTTCGTAGAACGCACCGCACTTCTGGACACATCGTTAGGCCACAGGTAATCTATCACTTCAATCCCGGTCGCCTTGATGTAAGCGAGCCGACCAGAAACAGGACAGAAGCTGATACTGCTAGATTCAGCGGACTTGGTAAGACGCAAAGTTACATCGCCCCGTCGGGGGCACGTTGAGGAACTAGATCCGATATGACAGTGAACGCCCTGTCTACTTCTCCAGGCGACCACAATGTTCTGGCCACAGGCTCGGTAGGGCATAATGAAGGAGTCTGCTACTACATACCCGACTTGCGGCAATTCGAAAGAGGGCAGACGTTTGATGGTCGCGTTGAGGTTCTGCAAGTCGGAGATGTCTGCCTCGAAGCGATCGAAGTGATGTAGATAGCCTTCATCACTGGTGTGAAGAAGATCGTACCACAAGGGTTGTGGGCTGCCAGTATACCAATCGCATAAGCCTTTACAGGTGAACGCAGCCGGCGGGCTGTAGCCGTCCGGATAGCGTATGGTGCAACGGGGCTTTACAGGAATATCTGGTTCAAAATCCTGGGAAAGGGCAGATGCATTGCTCTTCAATTTCGGTACATCCCATACGGACAAATCATCCTCGTCAATCAAGATGATCGTGTCTGTTGTCATTAGTATCTTCCAATACATCAGTTGAGCTTGGAGAGACGTCACTACTGCTTCGTACGCACCTGCCGATGGAGTTCCTGGGCGGTGTTCCAGGAGGCCCATGCGTCTGCCTTGAAATCCCATATCTTGATGATGGGCCCGTAAACCAACGTAAGTCTGTCACCACAAACAGAGGTGAAGTTTAGTGAATATTGGCTCCACACCGACAGTGTCGCTATTGGCGTAAATTTGGGAAAGGGCTTCCATGGAAAAATTTCTAGAACCTCGTATCGAGTCCTAGGATGACTATGAGCCTCATGATTCATGACATATGATAACCTGAGTAGAATACCTTGGGATATCATAAGTGACTGCAAGGATGCGGAGGGCAGAGCCATCTGCTGACGCGTGGACAGTGTATGAGGTACAGCCTGTCTTCATACGAGATATTTCCTTTGGTTTGGAACGGTCTGCAGCAAGAGCTGAAACGTGACCAAGGTCCCATAAGCTCAAATAACCTGGTTGTAGGATGACCAAAAAACGCCCTCCTGGAACGAGGTATATATCCATTGTGTCATCGTCGCCCACTGAAATTCCTTGCTTTATGATGCGCGGAGAATAGGCTAGTAATTCATCCTCCATGGACCTCCTCTCGAAAGCCAGCATTTCCCACCTCTTCGGAGCCATGGCCACGTATTCCAGATCTAGGAGACTCATCTCGTCTAGGGGAAAGGAGGGCAGATAGACTGTGTTCTCTTCACATATTCTTTCCACCATCTTCACCCACAAGAAGCGCTGAGAAGTTTCCTCTGACATGATCCTGCACGTCTGTCGGTGGCGTGTAAGAGACAAGGTAACGAAACGACTGGTCTCCCGACCTTCCTGAGCGAGATGACATCTGATGGAGAGAGCAGTTCGAGGATGGTATTGTGTATATCCAATGGCAAATTAGAAAAGTGGCAAGCCATCCGATCAGGAGAGCTCAGAGGCGGAGGAGCCAACGCCATTGCAGAGACGGCACAAGTTGATAACGAAAGAGAGACGTAGTAGTCTCGACTCCTGGAGGTTAGACAAAAATAGATTGTTTGTAGCTACCAAATACTCGTACTATGAAGCTGTGCTGAAGTGCAGCCAATTACCATCAGCGATATTTTTACAACTTCGACATAATCCATGACGACCTCTATGGGATTTGGGATAGTATGCTTGCCTCATTTCATCCACACTTCTCGGTTGGCCTCTACGAATTCTCTCAAAGTATGTTTCCCGACAATCTTTCGATCAGCGCTCTCCTCGAAATACCTTGCCTCACTTCCTTGCGAGACCCTCACCTCCATCTGTGCTAGACGACTAGCAAGGTCAGGAGCCAAGCCATTGCGAATGAAGATCTGCTTTCGTTCCTCTTCTCCCACCTTCTTATGCCTTATCTCTCTGCCCAATACCGAGGACATAAGCTGAGCGACCTGTTTGAATAGTACTTCAGCTCTGGTACTTGCTCTGGCAGTGACCCTGATCTGCACTGCTTACCTCGTCGTAGGACCATAACTCCGGCCCTACGAGAAAATAGTCGCTGTTTGGCGCAGGCTCTGCCGTCAAGGCATTGAAAGCAGCTTGGGCAATATCATCTACCGCGACAAGTGGGATCTTTCCCTCTCCCGTAGCGGAGGATATCTCGTTGTTCTCCTTGATGCTATAAGCCAAATTGGTAGCAAAATTCTCTGTCATAGTGTCAGTAAAGACGCAATTTCAATCTACGGCTGCGTACGAATGAACCAGGTCGGACGCAGGACAACATAGTCGACCCCGATGTCAATCAGGTACTGATGGATCTGTCCCAGGTTTGGGTCTCCTGGTTTCACTTGCGTGGCAGATAGAAAGACGAAGCGCTTGACACCCTTGATCTTAGCGAGCTCGATGAAGGGTCTGACCACTGCCAGCATACCAACCACTCTGGGAGCGATCAAGTACACCCGGTCAATAGCAGGGTCGGCCTTGAATGGGTTGTCGAAGGTGGCTGCGGCAGTCCAGTCGAATGCGACGCCTTTGAATCCCTCGGGAACACTTCCAGAGCGAGAGGTCAAAAGCACAGGTTTATCGGCCTCCTTGAGAAGTCTTGCGAGGGCATGGCCTGTTTTGCCTGATCCACCGATAATGAGAGTTGTCATGATACTTGTGTGCTGGTCTTTCCATTCTTTCTCTGGCCTTTAATACTGCACTTCTACTCTGCGAAGAAGGCCCACGGGAGCGCTTTCGGCGTGAACCAAGGACAAGTCGATATGTGACTCAAGGATCGAGGACCTCATGCTCCCAGGAGCTGTCAAATAGTCTGTGAACGGGGACCCTGCGCGCCTAAATAATAGCTCCTGCTATGAGATGGTTCCCGAGTCATGCACAGCTTCCATTGCATCTTGTCCCCGATCAAAGCATCTCCGCTTAAAGACAGCTCTGTCGAGCGCTAGAACAATGTCGTGGTAATCTGGACGACGGAAGAAGATTGTTCTCGAGCATTGTTATCCAAAGAAGCGCTTCCACGCTATTGTGTCCGAGTTAATGACTCCCAGGCCTGGTGCCTTGCTTGATACCATGCAAAACGCTGGACAAGAAATTCTAGTCACCAATTGACTAGTCATTCCTATGTGATTGTTCAGGCTTATAATTATAAGCTCTAGAGGGCTTCACCCTTACGTACTGACCTTCATTCTTCTTCCACAAGTGATATCATCTCCCTGAACGTTTGTCACTGGTCAGAGCAGCTAGTCAACCAGTCAAGAGTGACTCCTATCTGGCTCGGTCCCAGCTGCCACGATGGCTTTGAGCAGAAATACACAAAATTTTTTTCACAAAATTTTGAAGAACCCGAAGGAAGGCCGTTGGCAACAATTACAACGCCTCCCCAATTTTCGAGCCGTCGGGCTTTTGAGATCTATTACCTGCCCACGTCCCATTTCCTCAGCGAAATCAGGAGTCAGGCCGCTCTGTAGAGGAAAACGATACTCAGCCCGAAAACGGAAGGGGCATGCCCAAATCAGGAAACAACGCGGTCACGAGCCAATACGAGCCCACCTGATCGCGAACCTTAAGACTCAGATCTCAGAGCTCAGACGACGGCCCTCCGCAATCAATGAAAGAATGTCAGATAATCAAGAAAGTAAAATAGGAAAGTAGAAACGTACAGTACACTAAGTGATCGCTAATCGCTACACTACACTACACTGTAGAGTACAACATCTGTAGCCGTAGCAGCAGAGTACAAAGTACAACACATGTACAAGTCCCGTTTGGAGGCGGGACACAGGGCGATGCTGACTACACTGTACTGTATTTTATCTTGGGTGTTGGTCCGGTCGTTTATATGTATAAGGATATGATGATAATGATATGAAGTGAGATGAAGAAAGATTTGATTGAATGGAATGGAATGGAGTTGAAAAAATGAGGAAGGAGGGGAGTGAACAGAAAATACTTGTAGATGAAAGGAAGAGAGCATGACGGAGAAATGAGGAGAAATGAAAAGCAAAGAAGGAGCGTGGAGATAGATATCTTCGAGATCATATCGTATCATTGAACGGGCTTGAATCGAAATGAAATGATGATAATGATGATGATAACGATGGATGAAAACAAAAACCTCCACTAATGCGTGCGTAAATTGTAAAGTTTTGAAATTTTGGATGATAAGTATGAGAATAACTACGGCACCTCTCGCTCGCTCGCCCGCTCGTCTGGGCCTAGCCTCGCCGCGCATTATGACTAACGTCGTCGCCTTCGTCTTCGTCGCTGTGTCGTTGTCAAATTTCGATGTGCTGATTTTCTGGGTTGATGTTTCGTTTTGACGGTATGGGTTTTCTGGTTATTGTGTTGAATATGATTGTCGCGCCGACGTCCATCAGGATGAAAGGCGCGAGATGGGATCGGTTTGGACGTTTGAAGTGGATTATGCGTGTAAGTGGGTTGTCGGTTTCGATTAGATCACTGGTTAGTTGCCTTCCTCGTTTTCCTCGTCCGCAGCCAATTCGCGCTGCTTCCGGATCTCCTCCTTGATGAACTCGAGGTCCTTCGCGATATTCACGTTGCCGTTTTCGGGCCACCTGTCGAGGGCCCATTGGAGCATGTATGCGCTAGCCTGGAGGCGGATTGAAGAGTAGCATCAGCATGAGCAATAAAAAAAGAGGGGAGGGCATACCCTGAAGTACCGCTTGGACGCGTATTTCTTGTAGAGCGACTCATGCTGGATTGGGTTGGTGAGGATGTATTCCAGCATGATGTTGGCAATTGGGAAGAGCTCCTTCTCCGAGTAGGTAGTGTAGTGCTCGAGATTTGGCGTCTAGAAAAAAAGAGGACGCGACATCAGCCTGTGCATTGACAATAGAGTAAAGAGTAGATAAGTACCCATTCTTCGCGACCAAGAGTCAACCTGGCAAGCCAAAGCCCAGCAGCAGAAACCAGAGAAGGAACGAGAGCAACCAGGCGCCGTTCAACGAGCCCAATCTCAATAAGGTACTTCGCGATCGTCCTCGCATGCACCTCACAATCATCCGCCTTACTCCCCCTCCTCAACCACCCCATGGGGCCCGGCGCCCTCAAATCCCACTCGAGGGTCTTCAAAATATACCTCTCCGCCTTCAAAATCTCCTCCACGGTGTACTGGTCCTCCGCCAGGAACGCGACCTCCTTCACGCTGGGCGCGTAGGTCTCCTCGTACTTGGTGGCGATGAAGAACGCCGCGAGGCCGACGAGCTGGAGCTTGGAGAGGGAGATGGGGCGCGAGGCAAGGAAGCGGTCGAGCACGTTGATGCAGAGGAAGAGAGATTCGGAGAGGAGGTTGTATCGTGCGTGGATTTGGAGGAGCCAGTCGACGAGCATGCCGCGGTGGTCCCAGGTTATTTCGGTTTGGGCTTCCATGTAGTTGGCTTTGGGAAGCGTGGCGAGCTGGTGGGAGGGTTAGTTGTTGTATGGGACGCGTCAGGAGAGATAAAGACGCGTACTTCGATTTCCTTGAGATACACGCAGACGTCGACGACGTACTCGCTGACCATGACCGGGTCGTCCCAGTCATCCGCGTCGAGGTCGTCCCAGAGCTGGACATTGGAGGGCTCGACGGCCTCGAGCTCAGCAGCGACCTTGTCCGCTTCGACTTGGGAGTCATCGAGGAGCTGGGCATGCACGACGGGTTTCTCGTCGGTATGACGTCTTTTGAAGACGCGTCGGGCCTCCTCTTCGTCCTTGACGTCTTCCTCTTCCTTGGGCTCTTCTTCTTCATGAACAACGTCGATCTCCATCTTCTGGATGACATGTTCGACGACTGGCTCCTCCTTGAGAACAATAGGCTGCTCAGCGGGCTCGGGTCTGAAGACGGGGATGGAGCTTGCGGTGCTGCTCTCACTGCCAGCCCTGGTCGACCTCTTGGCGGCAAGAGTGGTACCAGTGCGTCTGGAGGGCGGTTTCACGACGGGTTTAGGCTTGACGACAGCCTCTTTGACGGGCTTCTCAACGTCTTTGTTCTTGGCCCCTAAGGGAGCCAAGGCACCCTTGGGTCGGTTGCCCAAGGTAGTGACCTCTGACAGGGCCTCCCTCTTTCTCTTCACCCCCGTCTCCTTCTCATTCTTCGTCACGTCGGCATGGATCGACTTGGCCTTCGAGGCTGCAGTCGACGCCGTCGCGCGGGTAGTCACGGAAGTGGCTGTGGTGCCGCTCCCAAGGGCAGATTTCGCGCGTGTCGCCAGACGGGAGGGACGGGCGACGACGGCATTTTCGGTGTCTCTGTTAGCGCGTAGGGCTCGAGTGGTCCTCCTCACCTACGACAGACGCGTATCCAAGTCAGGGTGGTAAACGAGGTTGATGACGAAAATTACGTACAGGGATGGAGGACATGATCCTCCTCTTCGGAGGGTTAGTACAGGGAGATAGTTAGTCGGAGAATAATTGAAGAGGAGGGGTATCGCGGGATGAAATGAAATCTGGAATCAAAACTCAAAGACACGGTCGGGGATGGCTCTGTGACAAGAAGAATGCCTGCCATCGATGGCCGTGTTCAGATTTGGACGGCAAAATAACACACCCAAACAAATCAGACGCGTAAACCACGTGCTTTCGCGACTGTCATTTGTTCAAATTGTTGCACGCGGGCATCGATGATGTCAGTGCGTTGGGGTGTGCGTCTGCCAAGTACGTCTGCGCTGACCATTCCTCTCGCTTGCTTCCATGACTGACTATATTCGAAGGCTCGTCTCGGGAAACAGGGCTCGTTTCAAAGACAACAATCTCGGTCTAGAGCTTGGTATGTTCGTCTTCTCGTTCCTAGGACGCGTCTGATGCTCATCTCGTGCAGATCTGACCTATGTCACGGACCAGGTCATCATCATGGGCTACCCTGCCACAGGGATAGAGGCACTCTATCGAAATCGGAGGCAGGATGCCAAAAAGTTCCTGGAGCACAGACATGGAAAGAATTACTGGGTCTTCAACTTCTGTCCGCTCAAGGAGAACTCCTACGATCCTGAAGCTTTCGAAGGGAGGGTCAGTCGATACCCTTTCCCTGACCATCAGTGCGTCATCGCCCCAAGTGCACCGAGTCTATCTGAGAACCCTTTTGGTGTTCTTTAGTGCACCTCCACTTGCCTTGATACCCCTCGCTGTGCGAGAGATCCGTACATGGCTTCAAGGATCTTCAGATCGCGTTGCAGTATTACACTGCAAAGGTTCGTTACAATTCCTATCGCCCTAAACCCACCTCTCATCTACCTCTGTTTTCTAGCTGGCAAAGGACGGTCTGGAACCATGGCCTGTGCCTACCTCCTCTCCCTCGAAGACAGCCCCGTACCTCCCAAACTCGAGCGGAGCTACACCGCCAAAGAATGGGCAAAACGCCGCATGGAAGACACCCTCGAGATCATGCCCCCCGACGAAGAGCAGCACCAAGCCGCGCTCGCTCCCAAACCCCAACCTGAGGTCCAACGCCAGCCGAGCGTCCAATCCGACACTGAGGGTCTCCTTGATGTCGATTCGGGCTCGCCCGCGTTGCCTGCTACCTCGAACCCTGAAAAGTCGTTCACGGATGCGTTGAAGGGCGTTCTCGATTTGCATACGGCACGGCGTATGAAGGCCCTGTCGGGGTATAATGGCGGCAAAGTCTCTCAGGGCGTTAGTATACCCAGCCAGCGTCGATTCCTGTATTACTGGGCTCTACTCCTCGCTGGGGAAGCGCCCAAGCATCTCTGGGCTGTCGAGCCTCCTCAGCCTCAGCCCCAGCCGCGAGATGGCGGCAAAGCTACGCCCGCCTTACCACTCCAGCAGAGCAAAGCCGCACATCCCAAAATCCGGCTTACCCAGCTCAAAATACGCATGCGCGAGACGTCAGGGATGAAGCTCAGCCTCCTCAAAGCTGCCAACCTCGTCATCGAGCGCACGAGTCTAGCCAAAGCGCCTACCTTTGATGACTCCCAAAATAATGGGAACGGGAATGGGAACGGGAAAAAGAAAGGCGATAAGTCCCCCCCTTCGCCTCGTATCTGGGCTTCTTTAGCTCGATACGACGACGGCCTCGTCGATCTACTGGAGGAGTGGGAGGCCTATACTAGGGATTTGAGTGGTAAAATGGGTAAACGCCGTCCGGGGTCTGATCATCGCAAGAGAGGAGAGGGTGGGAATGGGGAGGAGGAGGATGTAAGTACGATTTTCGAGGGGGGTAAGTGGGACCATGGCAAGATGGTGAAGAGCTTTGCGCATTTGGCTGCTTTGAATGGGGAGGAGGGGAAGGTTGTTGATGATAAGGTTGGTGTTCCTTTTACTGCTTTCTCAGATTTACTGGTTCTTATTCTCGAATCTAATAGGAAGGCAAAATCCACATATACACCCTGCACCCCCTCTCCGACCGGCGCTGGGAGAGCCTCAAACACGACATCCAATCTCCTCCCACCACCTCCGCCCATCAAAAGCAGACGGAGGAAGCCCAAGCCCACAACGCCGACGCAACAGGCATATCGCGCTCCGAGGCCAACTCGATGTATGACGTCAGTAGCATCACCACTGCGCAGAAGGAAAAGATGCTCACCAATATGGCTTTCGGGTCGGGGCTGGACCATGGGGTCATTTTGGACGCGGGGAGGGAGGTGAGGGTTAAGTTGTATATGGGCCAGGTTGGTCGTCTCTGCTGCTTAATTTATCGCATTAATCTAATTACTAAATTTCTTCACCTCCTCTAGGTCTTCATGGGCTGGTTCTGGTTCATACCGACCTTCCACATGCCCCAACCCCCACCGACCTCCGCCTCCGACACGACGCCCACAAAAGCCCACTTCACCCTCGCCCGCAAAGACCTCGACTTCGCACTCGGCATCGGAAGCTCCATCGTCGACGTCGACGTCGAGATGGAGTGGGTCGTCCCGCCCTCTCCCCTGCTCACCACCGACCTCGAAACGCTCACGACCGAGCCGCAGACTCTCCACACGCTCGCTCAGGTCCCGGCGCAGGGGGTGCCGGTGGACGAGGCCCTCGCGAGCTTCGAGCCGCCGTTGAGGCGGAAGACGGGCGATTCGCTGAGGGGCATGGAGGAAGAGCCGGTGCAGACGACGCTGGCGACTGCGGTGCAGGTGTTGTTGGATGGGGGGAAGGAGGGAGGGGGGTCGGGCGCTGGGGGTGTTAGGGAGGCTGTGGAGGCTCAGCAGGGAGCTGAGGACTAGGTTAGTTCGTTGGGGAAAGAGGTGTATTTAGCTTTCGATTTCTTGTGTATTTTTTCTGTTGTTTTATTCAATCTGTATAGCTCATGGAACATTTTCTGTATCTTAAAGGCTGGAGTAAAAAGATTCTTCTGAAGCTCACACTCTCTGAATACTGTGGGCCTTCTTCGGAGACAATCTTATGTTATTCGCAACAGAAAAACGGCGAGAGGGAGATTGGAATGGAGGAGGAACTAGAATTTTGTGAGAAGGTCCTGATATAGAGCAGAGTAAGACATTTAACATGTCTCTGTTAGTATATCGGTTAGTACACGCGCCTGTCATGATTATGTCACGGCCGCGCGAAAGCTGGGTTCGACTCCCAGACAGAGAGCTCTCCTCAAAATTGACACTCTTTTTTTCACATCCTGAGGCTCTAGAACCTCTGAATCGAATCGATCATGGAATCGATAACAAAAAGCTCTGAAGCGATATATTTGGCGTGTAGGAGACATCGTGGCAACCTCAGACGCAACAATCATCGGCAATTGGCAATCAGCAAGCGCCAGTACATACTACACCCATGTTCGATTTACAAGTCGGAGAGCAACGCCTTCGCCTCCGAGGCTTTCAAGGAGAGCGAGACCTGAACGATGTCTTGATGCTACATAGCGACCCCGAAACCGCGTCGTTGATGTCGATAGATTATATCGTGCCTCCAGGTCCGAAGCTTAGAGAGACATACAAGAAAAACATCGAGGAGAATTCGGAGATGTTCTGCATCGTCGAGGTCTCGGTCGATGGATACTGGATGTTTGTCGGCTTCGTCGGGCTGTTTGGCTCGCCAGAAGCGCGTCTGCGGCGAGAGTCTGCGTACGCCATTGGGATTTACAAGGATTACTGGAACAAGGGGTATGGGACTGCCGTGACGAAGTTCGTCGTACGGTATGCCTTTGAGAATTTGTTCATGCATCGCATTTGGCTTGGCACAGTTGAGGGGAATGATAGAGCAATCGCTGTCTACCAGAAGTGGTGCGTGTTCTCTTCGAGCCATGTATTCAGATTGGAGTCCTGATCATGGTCATTCTGCTCAGCGGATTCATCGTGGAAGGAAGCGAACGTGGAGCGGTTATGCAGAATGGGAAGTGGAAGGATATCATCAAAATGAGTATGCTCATCGACGACTGGAATGCAAGAGGCGCTGATGCTCGTGGCATCCCTGACCTCGAAGCCCCTGAGGAAGGGGGTCCTGTGGACGAGACTGGCGTCAACCCTAAACACATCGAGATTGTGATACAACAGACCTACTGCTCAAGGGCCAAGGCCGTGCGGGTACTGAAAGAGAGTGAGGGAGACTTGATCAACGCCAGTATGTTAATCTTAGTTTCTCCCATGTCTTCTTTGGCATTCATAACTCTGCTCTCTAGTCATAGCTGCGTGCGATTAAATATCCTCTATCCTTCTGTCTTCACTTTCATTTGGGTAATCGAATCCATTACTTTCCGAGTCGCAGATCGTTCTTCCTGAGCCGCTCGTACATCAACTTCCGCCCCTTATCCGAAGGCTTTCTCGCCTCAAACAAAGCCTGGGAATGCGAGTCCGACATATGTAACATCGTACAGATTCAATTCTGGGACTGCCATGTTCACTTCAACTTTTGGTCGCCATATTGGTATTTTTTTGAAGATCATTTAATGGAAACACTGCAAAATGTCAAGTATATATGACGGGGCCTGCAACATAGTCAGTTTGGTCGCTGACAGCTGCAAGGAGGTATACAAAATGTGTTAAGCGCTCAGGAACTAGATACGAGCAGAAAATGATGACTAGACCAAGCGTTCAATTTACCCACTAATCACGCTCAGTAATGCAGCGGCTTCGTTCTGGAAACTTTCGTGCGATGAGCAGTATTACTGTACCTGGAGACTGGACTGCAGACGTACTGAGTACATGATGGCGTACTGCGCATGCTTTGGTGTAGCTAGAAGTTGGTGCTCGGTCAACGGATTTTCGGGACTTTCCGTGCCAAAGGGAGTAACTCTACCATTATGCGGCGCGCTCTTTCAATGGACGAGTCATTCGCTTGTAACGGATGACTCCTGTCGCATTTTCTGACTCGTGTTCTCCCAAATCCTCAACACACTATTGGATATGAACGGCTCTACGGGAGCGCCCTCGCTGTCGCGACGCGAACGGAAGGTGTTTTCGCCGCATTGCGGTCGTCTCATGCAAGCTACAATGGCCATTCCATGAGGAACTTGAACGCTTAAAAGGCCGGATGCCTCGCAGAAAGTTTAGAGACGTAAACTAAGTCTTATCTTCACTTCTTCAACGCATCAATGTTCGACCTCAAATGCGGTATCCAGCTGCGCGCTTTCCGGACCTCACCAACGGACGACTTGGAAGGAATTCAAAGTCTATTCAACAACGCAGAGGTTGCACCGCTCATCACCGAGCGTTTCGTCATCCCTCGTGGTCCAAAACTCAAGGACGACTTCAAGGGGCTTATCGAAACTGAGACGGAAATTTTTTGCACCATCGAGACGACGCCTCCAAGGACAGAAACCGAAGGAACAGGGGAATTTAAACCCGAATTCGTTGGCTTCACCGCTCTATGGGCACAACCTCAACGAGGCCAGCGTCATTCCAAGTACTCAATCGTTTTGTCGCCGAAATTCTGGAACAAGGGATATGGGAAGGTCATCACGAAGTTCATGGTTGACTATGCGTTCCTTAATCTGAACATGCACCGGATCTCGCTTGAAGTCTATGAAGGGAATGACAGGGCAGCGGCCGTATACAAGAAATGGCGAGCATTTATGTTCCAGTGCCTGTTAAAATTATTCTTATAATCGACTTAGCGGATTTGTCGAAGAAGGACGACAAAGAAAAGCAAACTTCTCCAATGGGCGGTGGAAAGATATTATTCTTATGGGTATTCTTGACGAAGATTGGCATGAGCTAAGAAGGGCAAATGAGCACGATGACTTGAATAACAAATAGAGCTCATCAAAGTTACCAGGACTTGAAAATCGCTATAGAAATGATACTTTCAGTAGTATCGTCATTGCTTCCAGAGTTTCTCATTCGCAGTCAGGTAGTCATGCAGATTTGTACGTCCCACAATGACCCCTTCACCCTTCGTGATGTCCTCCTCGTAACCGTGCGCAATTTTTGCTTCCATAGCTGTTAGCATGGCTGCATAATCTTGTGTCAATCCGAAAGTCTCCCAAAATGATTGAGATTCTTTGTGAGACAGACGCTTATGGCTTATTTTCCGGCCAAGGAGATTGCTCAGCAGAATGGCAACCTGAAGAAGGCCAAATGGTAAGCAGTGCATCCTTGTGTGACTGTTGAGGAAATAGAGTACCTCGTCATAAGAATATAGAGTAGGTCCGACCACATAATATTCCGTATCTAAGCACTTATCGGCGACAAGAGCCTCATACGCTGCTCGAGCGATGTCATCCACCCCAACGAAGGCTACACGACCGTCTTCAGCAACAGTAGGGATTTCATCCTTGTCTCGAATGCTGGACACATAGAATGTCCCAAAATTATCTGGTAAAATTAACAGATGTTCCCGAACGAGTTGAAGATTTTGCTCACCAATGAACCACGTTGGTCGAATGATTGCGTAATCTACCCCACAGTCGACGATATATTCGTGTATCTTTCCATCTACAATGTCTCCTTTATCCATGGCACTTGAACTTCCGTGGACAATGCGCTTTACTCCCTTCGAAATAGCAAAATCGATAAATGGTTTGACAACAGGGAGGGAATCAAAAATAGGCGGGGCAATTAGATAGAGTTTGTCGATTTTTGGATCGACGTTGAACGGATTTTCGAAAGTGCTGGAATCGGACCAGTCGAATTTGACACCTTTGAAGGGCGCTGGGACGGAGCCAGAGCGCGAGGCAACCAGCACCGAGTGATGATTATCATGAAGGAGCTGCGCTAGCCTGCTACCAGTCTTGCCTGTTCCACCAGTGACGAAAGTTGTCATTTATACAGCAGGAAAGGCTTTATAAGAGACAAAAGAGGTTCGGATAGAGTCTCCAAGACGAGGCCCTTATATATCGGACATCAGAGGCGTTCCGCTAGTAAAGTTAAGCAATCCACGGCTTGATAATGCATCCTTTCTGATTACGGAGACTCTTGAAGTCTTAGACGACCATTACGAATTCCTGAGCTTGGAAGATAGTGCGATCAGCACGGTAATGTCGACCAACTCGAGGAGACTAAAATATCTGCTCTAATATGCAAATCCAGTTGAAGTTAGCATCAGACTACACTCCGAAGTTCCAGGGCCATCCACTTCAGAATTGTACTGCATGAAGTATCAGGAAATCGACAATTTTCTAGGGCTTCCAAGCAGAGGACTCGTAGAGGACCCGTAACCGAGGAAAAAAAGTAAACACACGAGTGGACGTTTGTAAAGAAAGAGCCGGGCCGCAACGGAAATGAGTCAAGGATTATCGCTTCCGCATTTGTGCCGATGACGTTAATCTTTCCTGCGATCTACTTTCATCTCATCTGCCATGGTAAAGGGCAATCCGAAGTCCTCAGCGACATCGGCAACAAGAAAAAAGCATCTTAAAAAACACGCAAAGGACGATGAGCCGCCTCCGAACCAGAAAAAACCAAAGATCAAGGGGGAGCGGGGCAAGAAAAAGGAGCCTCGGGTAAAGATGTACATTCCGCCAGTCAAGCCGGCGCCTGTGCAGCCAGATCCATTAGAAACAACGGGATTAGCCCACACACTGCCTGCGGACTTGTTGGTTGTGTTGCGAAATATCAGCAAGAAAGCCCAGGTCACCAAGACTCGGGCACTGGAGGAGTTGCAGGCCACCTGGGTCAACCCGTGTCTGAAAGAAGACGAGGAGAACCCCACTGTATATACATTGATTGAAATGTTGCCTGTATGGGTGAGTGGTGTGCATGTATATACTGGAGAATGGCATCTTGATTTCGAGTGGCAGCTTCACCATGTCTCAGCATTATTCATCAATCCATCTCGTCGTGTGCGGCTACTGACGGCGTCTTTGCACTCATCACTCCTCCAAATACCGCTCGTTCGAGAGCAGATACTATTCTTCCTACGCGAGACTGCCTCTTCTTCACAATTGGAAAGTATCCTAGGGACGTGGTGTCTTGCGACGTATGACGTCGACAAGCATGTGTCCGGCGCCGCCTCTGGATCCTGGAAGGCGACTATCACGCCAGATTCGACAGCTACAGATAGCCTACACTTGAACGAAAGCTTATTCGCGTCGTTGAACTCTTTCGTCCAAAGAGTTGCCTTGGACCCGAGCGGTGTCTATATTTATCTCAATCCATTACCACCACCACCACCCCCGCCTGTCACATCCGCAAAGAAAGGGAAGTCAAACCTTTCAACGCCCCGCAGAGACGATGGAGACCAGACACCGCGCTCCAAGCAGGATGAACAGGAGGAGAGCGAGCAGGATCGCAAAGCAAGGCTACGCATCGCGGCTTTAGGTGCCTTGCGCTGGATCGTCTCCCTCTCTTCGACATTTTCGGAAGAGCATCAAACCTTCTACTTGAACCCTGCATTTTGGACTGTTCTTCATCCATTGGAGGTGTCGCCATGGGCAGAGGTAGAAAGTTTTGGACATGCACAGCCTATTGTGCGGAAAGCAGGTTGGGTTCTGTTGCAGGCCTTGTTGGCGTCTCTAAAAGGTGGGTACAGAACCAGTCTTCCAACTTCACGATGTTAATATGGCTTTCAGATAACATCGAGTCTCTGGTGTCAGTCCTTAGCACTGCAGTCCTTCGTTCAGCTTGGGTAGAGGTGGATCCTAACGTCCAGGGTACCATGTGGCAACCTCTCCTAACTTTCCTCAAACGTGTGTTGCTTTCTTTGAATGTAAATCTACTCTAGTCTTGACGAGGTCCGAATACCCAGAATATCCCAAGAGCTGGGAGTTAGACGCCTCTAGGAAAGAGGAAGATGCAGATGACGAGTCGGGATCAGAGTCAGAAGACGAGAACGAACAAGGGGCTTCGAAAGCGGCTGCCACAGCTCAGGCTACTCAGAAGCCATCGCAGGCATATCAGGAATTTCTACAGTTTTTGCAGCTAGGATGTTCTGGTTCGCCCATCCAGGGATATCCAACTGTTGTTATCATTATCTCGACTATACCTTCATCTGTGCGTCATTTCTCGTGTTCCATGATCGACTGGAACATTTTTGCTGACGGTCTTTGGCTCTTTAGATATTATTAAACTTGACTAATTCTGATACACCTCTTGCCGACTTCTTCTCCTCTTTCTGGGCAGCCGTTGAAGGTCGTGCACTCAGCTCTCTGCATCGCATTGCAGCATCTGCTGCATTCCTGGGATCGCTTCTGGAATGTCTTGTCTTCCTCATCAAGCGTATGCGTAATGATAGTCTGCGCTCTTCTGCTCTCGATAATCAAGAGAGTTCGACGATACGGCCTGATAATTCGGCTACAGTGGAGACTTCGACGGCGTTGGTACGCGAGCAATTTTCGCTCGTATGGGAACAGCTATCAAACCAGAAGCTAAGGGTGGAAGACCGAGCCGCTTCACGACTCCTTGCACAGTCTCTCGAGGCGTTATCAGGCGTCGACCAAGGTCTTTTGGACGCTGCTTGGGATGTCCTCGTTCAGGGTATCAAACAGTCCAGTGCAAACGAAGAAAATGTGCAACTCGTCTCTGCTGCATTGAAGGTGTTCCATGATCGTTTTAAGAAGGGATCCGAGCTGAGGCACAGAGCGGAGCGACTACTCAAGGACATTTTGTTGATTGACGTTGAGAGATGCGAACGAGCGCTTGCGAAAGAAGATGCGGTTGAGAAAACGAGCTTTGAACTGCTTGTTAACATGCTGGGTCAGTTCAGGGAAGGGTTGTTTTTCGATGAGAATTTCGCTACCGTACGTCATCATAATTTCCGTTGACAGCATGTCGATGGTTGACTGCTTTCCCTGTTTCACAGAAACTTGACGCGTTGCTCTGTCAACACGCTTCTCGTGTCTTGTCACTCTCGCCTTCCCTGATCCTCTCCTACCTCGTCAACAGGAAGAATGAGGCGAAATCGCTTCAAGTCTGGCACTCCCTCTTGTCGAGCATTGCATCGACCCCCGAGCTTGATCAGTCTCAAGTCAAGATGTCTGTCATTGAATTATTGCACGCAGCGCAGAAGGGTCAATTGCCGAAGTATCTGAAACCGCAATCCAATGAACTCGACGCCTTGGTTGGTGGGCTGCTTGAGAAATCCCTTGCTGGACCTGTGAAGTCGGATGAGAGTGCGCTTGTGAGCCAGATCCTGGTCTCTGCTGGTGAGTATCTTTAAAATACAGGCTGTTGAGGTCTGACTGATGAGTCCTCCCAGACTACTTCCTGTCGAAATCCGGTCTCGAAGATTTCTTCCAAGTTGTCATCGCGACGTTTACTTCCAATGTTATCGCAGTCATTGAGGGCAAAGACATCCCTATGTCAACATTTGATGCGGCTATCAACCTTATCGATGCTGTGTTTGCAAATGTGCTGCAAGAGCCGGAACTTTCGAAGTCGCTTCTACCTGATTTGTTCCTTTTCACTTACTTGGTCCCGGCTACTGCTGGCCAGGAGGACGCACAACTGAGTCCTCCTCACAGCAGAGCGAGGGATTTATGGAGCCGTTGGATTGACAAAGCAGATGAGGGTCTGAAGGAAGAGATTGGGAATGTCTTGAAAGCTAGACTGCGGGAGATTGTCCAAAACCCCAATGTTGCTGTAACGTGAGTAATGTGGATTTACTCTGTCTAAGCTTCGTTCTGAGTACCATTTTCAGACCCGAAGCCATTCTGTCCATGATAGCCACAAAGCCTGCCGGTTTACATCTAGATATCCTTCACGACCTCTTCCCAACACCGGATGAGCTCGAGTCCATGCTCCAGGACCTCTCTCCTGAACCCATCGATGCGAGCATCGCAGTTCTAGATCCTCTCATCCCACCATCGTCTCGCCAGATGCAAACCAAGCCCAAGTCGACCGATCAAAGAGGGTTTTCCGCGTATGCTCGCATTGTGACCGGACTGCTGCACGCGTTGGTGGACGAGCGATGGCTCGCAAAACGCAACATGTGGGCTCTGCGTCACTTCCTTGCCTTGTCGATATATGCGCAAGATCTGAAGAACGTGCCCTCCGAGGTGTCAAAGAGCCCGGTGTTCGATGATAGAGTCACCCCAGCAGCGTTGTTAGATATCATAACGAAGGTCAAACAACTCTCTGTCTACTTGTTCAATTCCATGGCTTCCAAGGCTGAAGAGTCTTGGAGGACGGTTGTTCTAGATCGTTTGCTGAACGAGTCGGCGAGAAAGACTCCCAAGGAGGGTTTGAACGAGTTGCAAACGTTCTTGTTGGATACCTTCACTTTCGCGAAGCAAAGAGATGCGACAAGGGATACCCGGGCTTTGAAGATGGTTTTAGACCCTTTGTTGGCGGATGGGATCGAGGTCGCAGAAGCTGATCTGTGGATCCAGCTTGCCAGGAAGTTCGAGCGTACATGTGAGTTGACCTGAACGGAATTACGGCAACCTGCGACAATAAATGTTGACTGATTTCCTACTTACAGCTCCTCAAACATCTATAACCATTGTCGCAGCCATCACGAGTACGGGTGCAGAACCTCCTAAGCTTGACCGATATCGCAATGAGCTGGCCGCTGGGCTGCTTGGTATCAAACCCCAGAAAGCTAACTCGGAGGGCCTGCTCACTCTTCGCAAGCTTGCTGCTTCGGCTCCATTACCCGAAAGCGACGTCATTTTCCTACCACCCCCGCGCGCTGTCAATGTTGTCAAAGGGTGCCAGGCCTGGGTTCTCGCCGAAGGTGGGGACAATGACGAGGAGCTGGATGAGGAAGTGCAAAGCGTGATGCTGCCGATCTTCATGCACCTGGCACCTATCTTGCAGAATGTGCCTGGTGCTCATTGGGCTTTCATCTTTGATGTGCTTGAGGCCGTGCTGGAGAGCTCGTCGGGTGCTGAAAAAGACGAAGAGGAGGATGAAGAGGAGACTGACGAGGGTTCAAGGCTACTTGGGTTGGCCAGGGCACTGAAGTTGGTCATTGTCCTTGAGGACTTGACCAAGACAAACAAGAGCCTCAGGGCGGAATGGAATGAGAGAAGGACCGGTATCTTAACCATGATTCGAGATTTGCAGATAATCGGAAACAGTATGGCCCTTTAGTCCCTCATTATTATGTGTCGCTGACGGGTCTCTGCAGATTCAGGTGAATCGACGTCGTCGGCGCCTCGTTCTGCTTGTCGTGAACTCGCTCTATCAATTGTACAACACCTCCCTCCAACCCTCATTGATCAAGACACTCTGTCGAAGGTAATCGGATAGAAGCCTGGATATTCGTGGAGAGTCTGATTTGATTTTTAGATGTGCCACCTTGTGGAGGATCCTTCTCCGACTGTACAGAAGATGGCATACCAGTTGTTGAAAGCTGCTGCAAAAAAGCGTACTGAGCACTTCGTCATTGAAGCGGGAGTGGACACCGAGGATAACGTGCAGCCAACCCTTCCAACGGAATTACTGGAGATTATCCTTCAACAGGTTCAATATGGCGACGGTAGCGTTCCTGACGACGAGGAAGTGGCGGATCAGGCTTCTAGCATGTTTGGTCACTTGCTGGGTTGGATGCTTGTCTTCGATTTGTTCCAGGATGTGGTACGTACTGTAGAATCTTGTTGCTGTGAGCTGAGACCCTATCTTGATGTTCATTATCTGCAGTCGTTTAAGGTCAAGTCAAGCTACATCGAACAGCTCAGAAATCTGAATGTGGTGGCCGACCATTTCATCCCGACCCTATTGGGGGTGTTACGCATTGGCCAAGGAATCTCTAAAGCTTTCAAGCTTGATATCTGGGCTGTAGATCGGTTCTACGTTGATTGTCAGTTCGCATTCCCTCTTCATACGCTTGACCAAACTGACGGAGATCTGTAGTATACGAACCTGGCAGACCTCACAGTATTCCTGTTTTGACAGCCCATGTGTATTATCGCGCTTTACTCACCATCCCGTCTCTGATCCACTCATGGGTCCTCGACTGCAAAGATCGCCAACTCATCCAAGCCTTCACAGCGTACACCTCGACATACTTCTCTCCTGTCCTCATTCAAGCCGAACTCGAACATGTTCGTTCGCATGCGACTGCCGATGGCGTTGCAGACGACAACCTGTCGGTCAAGGTCGCCACTGCTGTGAATGAAGTCACTGCAGCGTACTCTGTAGACGAACATCAACTGGAGATCAAGTTGAAAATTCCCAACGACTGGCCTCTTCACAGGATTGAAGTTCGTGACGTCAAGAGAGTGGGTGTCGATGAGAATAGGTGGAGGGCATGGGTGTTGGGCGTGCAACAGACCATCTGGGCTCATGTATGTCTTTTTTCCCTTTTCCATACCTACTCACTGCTCAAAGTAATGCACATTTCAGAATGGTAGAATCATTGACGGTCTAGGCATCTTCAAGAAAAACGTCACGCTGCATTTCGAAGGCCAAGTCGAATGCGCTATCTGCTACTCGTAAGCTATGCCTTGACAATCTTCTGTTCCATCACCAATCATGCTTTCTAGTATAATCAGCGTCATGGACGGAAGCCTGCCAAAAAAGCCATGTAAGACGTGTAGAAACCGTTTCCACGCGGCTTGCTTGTATAAGGTGAGCAGCTCTTCTTCAAAGTCACCACTGTGCTCACATACGTTGTCAGTGGTTCAATACGAGCCATTCATCAAGCTGCCCGTTGTGCCGGTCAGACATAATATAGATTTGCTAGCCCAGAATACACTATACCGGAATAATGAAGTAGTCATCTGTCTCGTGCTAATAGCATTCCGATTGGCCTCCCTCACTTGCATCGTGTCTTTCTTGTACTTGTACTTCTAGTCCAGACTTGTAAATTCGTCTTGTCCTTAGAATAACACGACCTCTGACTTGCCTCTGACAGATAGAACTCCGATTGTGGCATAATTCGACCCTCGACTATTACCAGTTCAGGAAGTTCCACCAGTCATGGTCAACCTTCACTTCCCCGTCTTCGATGTAAGTACATCCCTGCGTTCATTGGCAATTCGAGTTTTCTTTTGTCATGGGTAGTCCGTGACTCCATGGCCGAAGGGGTCATAAGGGGTCATATCGATGTGTGTGCCTATTATGTCAGCTGTTGGTTTGAACTCCGTCTCGGAGACTGTTGCTTGACAGAATTTGCTTCAACCCAAACCTTTGACTTCACTTTCGATAAGCCTTCAAGCTTCAGGCCAGGCATTCGAAGGTCCTTTGCACCAGTGCTTCTCTCAATAAAAGTCTCAACTTCTAGATGCGCAAGCTACATACTCTGTCTTTGGCCAGCGGCCCATCGTCATCTATCTTATTCTCTCAAAGCGAAAGGTCGTTGTTCGGCTAGAATTGTCGAAGTCCGGTACTAAAGCAAAGTCGATACATCCTCAAAACCCAAAGCAACGTCGCAACAGTTCAGCCTTGACGCCCTGGCTTGAACCTTTTGCCTTTGACGTTCCCTTCAACGGCCCGGCGAACTATGCGTAAATTTCAAGGATAAACCCCGGGAACAAGGCGTTTATTCCTCAGAAGGTTTACTAGGGTTTGTGAAAGAAGAAGCTGAGGTCATTCTCAACCTTATTACCCCACTATCTTCTTTTGTTTGGCGGGAATGCTGTAACCCTATTGCCTTCGATCGTCTGTGGGAAGAAGGAAAGCGCGGCAGAGAGCAATTCATGGTACTCTAACTTCGTAATGTAATCCAACTCTATTTTCTCTGTTTGGCAGCAATGAATTGCAAAGGAAACTTCGGATACTTCACGGTTGAACTTCAAGCTCCAGTGAGGATTGCAGACACCACATGGTATCTTCTGTCGCAGCTGTCGTCATTCGGTAGCGGGAAGTGGAAGACTATTGGAGGCACCAACCGAATTTCACGCGTCTAATCGTAATGATGATTCCGATTTGCAGGCTCTGTCAAGCTCTATCTCTCCGTCACCCATCTTTGCTTGGCTATTGGTAAAGAGGTACACGGTTCCGTTGACTGGATCCGTTCGCGTGGCATCTTATGCGTCTGTCTTTCCGAGCCCATATGACCAATTTTTCCAGTTAATCAATCCCGTTCTTCTTCGTCTCATATAAAGACGTCTTCCAAGCCCAGATGTTGCCCTCAAAGACAAAATGAGGTTGGCACATTCATTAGCATCTGCTGTTGTCCTAGCTGGCTCGGCGTCTGCCCACACCATTTTCCAGGTAGAGTCTTTTTCGCATTCGCCAAATTGCCTCACTGATTGTATTCCCTTTCTCAAGACACTCTGGGTGAACGGTGTCTCTCAGGGACACACAGTAGGTATACGTGTGCCCAGCTACGATGGGGTAAGTCCATTAGCACATCATCTCTTACTACCGCATAGTGACACTTCGAACAGCCCATCACCGATGTCACCTCCAATGATGTGATTTGCAACGGTGGTATCAACCCTTACCAGCAACCCGTCTCGAAAACAGTCATCCCAGTCCCCGCTGGTGCCCAAGTGACAGCCGAATGGCACCATACGCTCACCAGTGCTGGTACGGGAGATTCGCAAGACCCCATCGACTCCTCGCACAAGGGGCCTATCATGGCTTACCTGTAAGTCCCTGTGACAAGAGATGATCTTTGGCTCTAACCTTTCGGTGGTATCTCCAGTGCCCAAGTGCCCGACGCAACTCAGACTGACGTTACTGGTCTCAAGTGGTTCAAGATCTACGAGGACGGTCTTGATGGCAGTCAATGGGCAGTCGACAAACTTATTGCCAACAAGGGTCTTGTTAGCTTCGCGATCCCCAGCTGCATTCCTGCTGGTCAATATCTTCTCCGTGTCGAAATTATTGGTACGTTCTTTGCTTGAGTGACTCTGGGCTATCGATCTCTGATTCATTTGTTCTTCTTAAGCTTTGCACGCGGCATCGAGTTATCCGGGAGCCCAACTCTACGTTCGTGCCCTCGTTGCTAACTATCACTGTAAATATCTGACATCTTCCCTTTCAGATGGAATGTGCACAACTACAAATCACAGGCGGCGGAAGTGCTTCACCTGCCACTGTGAGCTTCCCTGGTGCATACAAGGGTGCGTCGAAATGAGGGAATGACTTTCAAATTGTTATTCACTACGTGCAAATTCAGGCACCGACCCTGGTATCACCATCGATATCTACTACCCACCCGTCACAAACTACACGATTCCAGGACCCAGGCCGTTCAGCTGCAGTTCGACCGGCGGCAGTTCTCCACCGCCCGTTACTACAGTCTCACCACCGCCATCGACGACAGTATCGAAGCCGTCGACATCCGCTCCAGCAACCTCGGCGCCCTCCTCTTCCCCCACGGGTGCGACTGCTGCTCACTATGCTCAGTGTGGTGGCACCGGTTACACTGGGCCAACAGTCTGTGCAGCGCCTTACACATGCACTGTCTCGAACCAATACGTAAGTTTTTCAAACTGGTATCTTCCGCTACGTTGTAGCTCACTGGCATTTTCTGATAACAGTACAGCCAATGTCTGTAAATGTCGCTCGTAGTTCCCCGGTCCCGTAGTTACCTCATGTCTTTGCGTTCTTGGGCAATCTATCACAATTCATTTTAGCCATCTGACATCTTGCACTACTACTCGAATCAAGCAAAGCTACAAAGGCTATGAACATGGATGTCCGAAACTCAGAAAATCTACATACATAGACCTCGTCTAAACCAGGTCTGCGACATCTGTTCTTTGTTGAGAGTCACTTGGTTCGGGTCTAGAAATTGGCTCTTCCGTAGTCGGAACTTCTGAAATAGAAGCAAAAGGAACGCGATCCCCAGGACCTTGCAAAGAATACTGGAGCAAATTCGCGCACTGAAGCCCGCCTTCTTTCAAGATGCCTCCCGTGCGCTGCCTATCCAGGAGCTCCCAGAATCCAACGAACCCAGATCTCTCTGGCCGCTGATCATAGGGATCGGGAATACCCAAACGCTTCCAAAGCCCTGCATCTGGGCTACCTCTTGATTCTCGATATTGTCGAAGTAGGGCAAGGAAAGGCCCCACCGAAGGGTGGTTGTCGTAATCCTCTGGATCGAGCTCGAACCCGCGCCAACAGCCCCATTGCAGAAGAAGATACAGATAGTAGGATGAGACGCAGAATAGGGAGTCTGTATTTTCACTGAGTCCTCCTTCCATGCAATCTTGAATCCTTCTGGAAAGAAGGCGTAAAGAAGCTGACGCGCCTTCAGGGGCTTGCTTCCAAATCGCAAATCGGAAATACGGGGAAATGCTGCCACCATATGATGGTGTGAGGAAGGGTACTTCATTGAAATAGACATCAGGCTTTTCCATGACCTCTAGAAAAGTCCCGATAAACGCAGAGAATTGCTCCGATATCGCGGCTGTGATGGAGCAGGAGCATCAGCACCAAGACGATGACCTGGATAGTGTGTTGAAGATACACACCGTCCTCCAGAGTTGAAATTTTCGCAGAGGTATACTGGTACCAAAAGGCTTTGAAGGGATAAGAAGGGAATTTTCGGCCTGGTACGCACTTCCTCGCTTCTTTGGGATATAAGTAGTTAGCGATGCGTACATGTAGTTCAGTAAAGTGCTGAAAAAAGGAAGAGGGAAGGTCATGAAATTGAGATAAGAAGATGAACCTCGTCTCGTCCGCTCTGAATTCAGTTGACACGGAGTCAAACCACAACAGAGAAGAGAAAGTTGAAGAGGGGTTCTTCAGGTCTACGTCGTTTTGGCGCAGAAGTTCCTGCAGGTAAGGCGCAGGGCATTTGTTGTCTAACGTCATATCTTGGACGCAGTGGTAGCTCAATGAAAGGTTAGCCTGGGTGGAGAGTTGGGGTCCGTAACACCCAATGATGTTAACCATCGTGTTGACCAGGTCGTAGATCGGCGCCGAAAAGTCTGACATTGATAAGGATATTCTCAAAGCCCACCACCTTTTTGCAAAAATGCCTTGTGCATATCCATCTCGGAGTTCAAGCCATTTTTTGTCGAATGCTAGCCATGACGACGATATCGAGGTGTCAAGCATCTCATGGATGATGGTACGTCCTTGCATTATTGAGAAATCTTGTCGGTCCACATCAAGTTTGGGTGCATTGTTAGGTCGTCGAATCAATGGATAGACTAAAGAAGGGAGGACGTGAAATAGAGCATAGACAAGATATGCACAAGATGTGAACGCTGTTCTCGATAGAGCAAGTAGCTGCCGAAAGAGCCTAGACTGGCTTGACTTGTAGGGGACCTGTACGGGTACCCTCCGAGCCCGCACTAACGGAAGGTAGAAAATGAACATCTGCAGTCCAGGACTGACCGTTGTGAAGATGTGGCACGCGAATGTCATGCTAACAAGGAAGATGACGGGTATAGCGACAGTAACAGAAGCCGCGAGGAGGAATTCGACGAGGCCGAGAAAGAAGAGCATCAAAGACACCTGGAGGAGAACAGGCAGAGATGAGAATATCTGTGGGACATACCATGCCACCAGTCCTTCTGCCCGCATGCCGAACAAGGCAAACTTCTGTTTAGAGGTCAAAGAGTTGGGGTACTGCTGGTGCTCTCTCAGCCATTGTAGTGATACAATGCCGACCAGTGCTGTAGTAAGACTGAGCACCAGACTGACGAACCAGAAAATATTGACACGGATGGAAGAACCGGGAATGGGAGTAGACAATGTTGAAGGGTTGATCGCATTCGGAGTAAGAGAGCTCGACGAGGAGTTGTTCAACGGGTTATCCAGCTGAGTAGCTATGCGAGCAAGCAACATGATCATAATCTCGTTCTGGTTGGGCTGCAGGCTGGGATAGGATATCACTGCGAATGCAGACACCACAGCTGAAAAAAGACCAGCCTGCATTTCTCGTCAGAAACATGCCCGTCGTGCATGCATGAAGCGGACAGCTGCGGACTCACGAAGATCAACAAGTTCTGAACTTCTTCTTTCCAGGTTTCGCACTGTATGCGATCCTCTTCAAACTTGGGCTCCAAAAGCTTTTGCCAGTGATCGCCGTCCTCAACGATGGGGTATTGGTAGGGATCCCCGCATTGCCACTTCTTGAACTGGAACTTGGTTGGCCGACTTCCAAACGACTTTAAGAAAATACATGAAGCACTTACAGGTCCATTTTCTGAGGAAGACATTGGCAAGAGAGCCGCTGTGGCCTATGAAAACCTCTGAGTAGATGTACGTCGAGAGCAATGTGTCAAGCGGGAACTGACTGGACATTGTCGACAGTGGGATAGGTGGACTTAAGTAAGTTGACTGTATTGGCATCGCTTTTGCGACGATCTCTAATAGCACCCGAAGATCTCTAATTTTACGACGACCATATTCAAACTTTTTGTTGAGTACGATGTCAAGAAGCAATGGACAGAAAAACTTGACCAGAGGTGACACCCGCAATGGTCCATGAGGGCACTTTATTCATTCCTACATGGCGGTGTATTCTGTGTTCGTGAAAATGTACAACGAAAATCTTCCTGTCCTAGAACCGCATGATTCCATCCTTGTTGATAAGTTTTCCGACATCGGCGTCCCTCTCTCCTTCGACGACACTCCGGATGAATTGTCCACCGACACTCGGGTGCTTAGCGCCCATCTCCTTAACCTTATCCCTCAAACCTCCCAGATCGGTAAGCAAGAACCCAGGTCCGAGACCCCAAACCTTGACCCCATCAGCCTTCAACTTGTGGTTCCAATCCAACATGAGCATGTTGAGAGCAGTTTTGCTGCATCGGTACCCAATAGTTTCGAAATCGATCTTCTTGGGCCACCCTGCGGGAAGAGGCGGTGTCGGGAAGTAGGCTTCGCTTGCTTGGTTGATGTTTGAGAGACCGGTTACGAAAATTAGTCGGGGGTCGGATGATTTGAGTAGAAGGGGCATGAATGTCCATGTCAGGACGTTCGTCCCGGACACGTTCACGTCATAAGCCTGGTTGAAACATTCGCGTAGAGACACTTTGCCAGCCAGAAACGCAGCATCGAGAGCAGCACCTGCAGACGCAAGGCATCCATTAGCTTCAATCCAAAATCCTTACACGGAAGCATTGCTCTTACCAGCATTGTTAACGATAGCATCAACGTGTCCGTGACTGGTCTGGACTTGTTCAAAAGCCTTCTCAATCGATTCATCACTGGTGAGATCGACTTGGACGACTTCAACTGTGTTCTTCGCCTCTGGACACTCCTTGTGAAGGGAGTCCAAAGCATTCTTGCCCTTCTCTAGAGATCGACTGCCCATAAGGACATGATACGGCTTATCGGACTGCACTAATGCTTTGACAGCCTCATATCCAATACCATTGTTACCGCCAGTAACGAGCACAACTCTCTGTGAAGCCATGGGTGTGAATGAGGTTATGGAGTGATAAGTTCTGCAGAAGAAATTCAATATCAGCCCCTTATCAGGAACGGAATAGAGATAGCCTGTACCAGAGGAGATTGAGAAGCGGGTATTGCTTGAGAGAAGAAGAGGCGAGTTGTTGAACTTGAAGCTGGAGAGGATGAGCTTTTATATCCACGCCCGCCTCTCAAGATGACTAGGTCTTAGGGCTACGACGTCGCTTGCATCTCCAAAATGATGAGTGGATATCTCAAAGCTTCGGATAGTTATCCAGTTTGACCAGATCGTTATTGGGAAATTCGCCGACCTAAGAGCGTTTGAGAGATATCAGAGAGTATTTCAGAACTGACACCTTGGACATCATAGGAATCTGAGGTCAGCCTCTGAGTGAGTGATTTTCATACGAGATGCTCAGGTATGAGGCCTGGGCTGAACGGTGCAGCCCTAACGAATTTTCTGTTGTTAGAGCTCGACAATGTTCAGAGGACTGCAGGACGATGATGATGGCTTGCGATGAGGCTCGTGTCAATGCCATGACATAAATTTAGGCAGTCATCCGGATTATATATAATATAACCAGCTTACGCGAGATACGGCTGGTCAGCCGTGAAGTACTCGGAGACTGCCGAATCGTCACCAGCGACATCTTTCCTTTCCACTTTGAATTACTTTTCTTTTTACATGATCAAACTCGTACTTTGGCTTCTCTAGGCTTATCCTGGACGATTCAGCGCTCTCTGATTTAATCGATTGCTTATTTCACTGCTATATAACGGGCCTTGGACTCAACGCCGCCTCCTGCTAATGCTCCTGGTTCTTTTCAAGTTCTTTTCCTCCACGCTAACTTGCTCTTCACGACGAACCTATCTTCGAAAGCTAGTCAATATCGATGTGAGCAAGTTACGCTTTCTAAGCTTAACAGAACTATTGAATTTGAATTCTAATTCTCACTCCATAGAGTATACTACGCCGACTCTGAGGATGGACTGACTGGAAATAGTATGGATGTTAGTCAGGTTACCACTTCCTCCCTTTGAATGGCGCCGTAAGCTTTGTCGACTCTGAGTCTCTGTTAGAACGTGCATTTGAGTCGTTGTAACCCTTGGTCATCCTTTCATCAACTTGATGGAGAGCACCCTTCGAGTCATATGGCTTTACCAGCGCATCTTGCCATCAACAAGGAACACGTTGGACCACTGATGAAGAAAAGTTGACCTCAAGCTTCCTCGTGTTTGCAGGTTTTCGACAGTCCTCCTGACATACCGGCTTTCTAAGGGTCTAGTCATGCTTCAGCTGGAATACACTGCCAATAACGGCATTTTCAGTTCGAGAGTTTTGGAGATCATCCGATGCAGGCTACTCTAACTCTTTCTTCCATTGATCAACCTGGATCAACTGCCAAGACGCCGCTATAGATATTGCGATGAATACGGCCTATCGCGCGTTCTCGCCTTCCAACAGAAGGTTGTTGCTGGTCTATTGCTCTTTTAATTATCCACAGCCTAGTTCGTTCTTCAGCTGCATCAACGCCGCTTAGCGAAGGAGCGTCGCTACCTCACAAGCGCCATGCGAATGTTTCTGAAGTCGAAATCAAGACCCCATTACGTCCATCCGCCCCTATTCTTGCGAAGCTCTTCATTGCAGGATGATTTCAAAACCATGAATGGCACCAGACCTGGGTTCGCGATGCATGCTTTATAAAGCCCAGAGTGCCCAGTTAATCCTTACCCCCGAACTCCCCACCATGGCTCTCAGCAAGACTTTGCTATTCTCAGCTTTTGCCAGCCTTTTCTTTCCATTGGTTCTTGGGACAAACCATCTGACTGGGGTGGTGGCGTCTAACAGCATAGGCGGAACTGGCACTTATACCTGCAGGACGCAAGCACAGGTATGAAAATCCAGTCCCTCTCTTATGTAACGGGCAAGGCTGAAAGTGTTTTCTCTCAATTTTCAGTGGAACCAGGTCGCCAATGACGCCAAAGGACAAGGATTCACCGCCATCCGCCTTGAGGGTTTCGATTGCAACGCTCTAGACCTGGCATCGTCTGCGGTGGCCTCTGCGGGTCTCAAGATCCTAGCCGGAATATACGTGGATGTAAGTGGTTTCGTAGTCAACCCGAAGTCTATTCTTGCTGAAAGTATTGAAGGGTACCATCGCGAACAGCCTTGTGTCAATCAAGTGCGCCGCTGAGATCAAATTCAATTTGTCCCGTATCTGACTGCTGCTCTAGCAACGACGTCCAAACCTTCCGAGCAGCATACGCAAAATACGGAGCTGAGAGGTACCTCGGACTGACCATCGGAAACGAAGTAAGAACACGTCTTCGTCGGCTTTCTATCATGAGACCAAAATGCTGATGTTCTTGATCCTGCTAGGTCGCCGACTCTGTGGGGAACATCATGGCCAAGGTCTACGACGTGAGAGGTACGATAGCCTCCATGTCTTGTCAACTGAGAGAATTAGCTTGACGCCACACTGACAGGCTACCTGGGCTCCGTCGGAGTAAGCACCCCCGTGTCGACAGTCCACAACTGGGTCACTGTGCGCGACAACCCCGACCTATGCGGGGCTGACTTCGCAGCTGCTAACGCACAGTGCGTTTTTGACTCCCATTTACCCATAAAGTAACAAGAAGCATTGTATCTTGTATCTGTGGCCAGTGCCTTCTACGACGGAAACTTCGCCTCAAGCCAAGCAGGAAGCTTCGTATTCAACACTGCCGTGCCCGCTCTCAAAGCAGCGTGCCCAGGGAAGAAGCTATACATCGGCGAGTAAGTATTCAAATATCCAACGCCCTCCCCTTCCCCTCCAAATCCATCTCTGACGCTTCCACAATCCCTACAGATCCGGCTGGCCATCCAGAGGACCCTCCAACAATAAAGCCGTAGCCTCTGTCACCGACGAACACAACGCCATTTCCAGCCTCAACTGTGCTGCCAAGCAGGATACCAGCGTTTCGGTCTTTGCGTTTGAATATGACGACCAGCTGTGGAAGGGCACGACGAACGAACAGAGCTTTGGGATATTCGGCAAGATCACGCTCAATGGAGATGCTTTGAATGCCTGCTAGCGGTCGAAGGCCTTAACTTCGTTGGGACTCTCCATGAAAAATACAACAAGATCGTGCCATCCGCCTGTAATCTACTAGTCATGTAGATGCTTGTAGATGCTCAGATCACACCGCAAATCATTGAAAATGCATTTGTATTTTCGACATAATATCAACAAACTGCAGAAGAAAAGATTCGCGCTCCAACAAAAGCTCGAGTGAGTGACAACACACCCTCCAAAATCCTTCCAAAGCAATCCATCAACAACGCCGTCATCAGAGTGGAGAGGTATCCTTGAATTTGATATCTACATAATCTAAAATAATGATTGTCATGGGTTCAACGTGAGTGGAGCACTTCCTCGGTAATGTATGCAAAAAAGCAGAAAGCAACGACATGGAAAGAAAAGCTGGCAGGAAACGGGGATCAGCCCAGGATACCCTCGCCGTCGGAGTAGGCGGTGCTGCTGTTGTACGGCGAGCTGAGCTCGTTGTATCGGGCGATCTTGAGCCGTTGGCTGGGAGGAATGACCTTCTCGTCGATGCCTTGTCGCATACCTCCGTGGAGGATTCCGACACGCTTCATTGCCAGTAACTGCAAGGGAGGACATAGTCAGTTATGACCAATTAAATGTATAATGGCAAACGTACGTTGTGAGCAGCGTTCGAGTGGTCGTATACACCACCGAAGAATGCCGTCGTAGCATCCTTTCCAATCATTTTGATCAGCAGATGAGGACCTCCAGGATGCTCATCAATGAAAGACGACACGTCGTGAATGAACCCTGAAATCAGGATGAGGGGACGCTTCGTAGCCTGCTCTTGGACTGAAAAACAGAGTATGAGAACGATACTTTAGAGCGCATATAGTCAACAAAACTTACAGCTCTCCCAGCTGATGACCGGTAAGTCGTCGCTGTTGGAAGGCCAAGCCAGCTTCTCTTGGGTTTCCTTGAGCTTCTTCAGTTCCATGGTCAGTTGACCCTTGCGAACTTCGTTCTCAGGGAAGATCTGCCAAGAGCATGAGATAAAATAAGAATATATGCGCATGAAAACGTACCTTCAGGTGACTGGCAAGTCCGAGCTGTTGGCATACCCAGATGAACCACTTCGTCGGGTCGTATTGGTACCACTTGATGGCATTGCGGTAGTCCATGGGGAACTGGTGGTGGAAATTGTGATAACCTTCACCAATGGTCACAAGCGCAGTGGCGAAATGATCCCGAGGAGTGTGCTTGTCATCGAATGGCGTCTCTCCGAGCCAATGTGCCAGCGAGTTGACGCAGAAAGTCGACTAAAAAAGGTGTTAGAAATGGCACATGTCGAAAAACGTAATACGTACGTGGTGGACAAAGCATAACCTCAAAACACCCGCATATACGAAGCCGCCGCGAGCGTCACCCCATCCAAAGTACGCAATCAAGGTAGGAAGCAAAAAGCTGACGATGAGGATCAGCTTGAGGTAGTGCCTGTGTTGCCACCGAACAACAGGGTTCTTGCTCAAGTCGCTGACGTCGGCAACACCGGGCTTTCGACGAGGCTTGATGAGCATCCAACCAATGTGAGAGTAGAAGAAACCCTTGTGAGCGTTGTAAGGGTCGAGCTCCGTGTCGGTGTAGCGGTGGTGCGCACGGTGACCTCTCGACCACCATTTAATGGACCCCTCGGCAGCTCCAGCTCCCGCGATGGCAAGGAAGTATTGAAGAGGGAGGGAGGCGTTGTACGAGCGATGAGCCCATAGACGATGGTAGCCCGCCGTGATGCCCAACCCCGTGAAGAAGTAGTAGAAGATGGAGAACACGAGCGTCTCCCAACGGAGTTTTGTGAAGGCGGCACCAATGAGGCCGATGACTGGCGTCGCGAGGAGGATAGTGACGCTGATCCAGTTGAACTCCTTCCGCCAGTTCGACCACTTGAAGGGCGGCAGAGGCTTCTGGGTTTTGAGGGTGTGCTGGACGTAGTTGTCGGGAATGTTGATGTCGGCGGGCGAGTCGTCGTGAGCGTCGACGACGGTGACCCGCTTTTTGTCTGAGGTCGTTGACATTGTGGAGGAGAACGACGTTGAAGCCGTCAAGAAAAGGAAAGGGGGGCGTGAGCGAAGAAAAAAGTGGCTGGAGACAGGGCTGGGTATTTATGTCACCATCATCATTTCTTTGGGGATTCACTCCGGTGCGGGGTGGCTCCCTCACCCACAGCCTCCTTCGCACGCTTCTTCCTGCCAATTTTTCTCTCTGTCCAGCCTTTGTTCTCTTCCGTGCCGTGTGCCTGGTGCTGCGTATGCGTTCTCGCCCATTTTCTGAAGGATTTTCGTCAGAGTCGCCGTCCCCATTTCCGGGGAAAGCACAGTCGCGATCACGTGTTCTACAAATTTTGGGGAGTCCGCAAAAGGAAGGTGCCAAGCAGGGTCGGGAATCTTCTGTCGTTGTCGCCGGTCATGACGTCTAGACCAGCGACCTTTTACCGAGAGTCGATTGCACCTGGTAACTTTCACACTCGTCTCTACCGTTGAAGTCGACTATCTTAATTGACACAGCATTATAGTTTTATGAACGATCTTGCTATCAGATAATCTGCTCACACGACCAGTTGCAGTCGATAAGGACGATCTGGGGAAGCGCTGATGAAGTCTGTGATTGAGGAGGAATCAACGCCTTTGCATCCGCAAGATACAGTCGCCATAGACCGATATGATTCCCAACCCCAATAATACCCTGCATACGGCAGTGAGGCGTATGGGATAAAAACGGCCCCAATATTTGAAAATCACATTCCAAAATCCACTGTTGGGTGGGGTCGGTAAACGCGATGGGGTTTCCACTGCGCTGCAGAAGCTGAGCGCCTCCTGGGATGGGGCGGCGTGTCGTAAACGTGGAGCGTCGAGACCAACTCTAGGATCCTCCGAAAACGACCGTTCCCCATGACTTACGCCATCATAGCTAGCTGCGCCCCAGCGAAAGCAGCCATTCATACTTCTGACTCGGCCGCTGAGGGGAGAACATTACACCACGGCTGATATTCCCCAGTCCTTTCTCTCTTCAACGATCAGACAGAACCCCAGAGATTCTGTGGACTATCAGAGCCTATTGTACGTACATCAGGAAAGCCCGCGCCCTCCGGCCACACAATAGAACTTCGAGGCTCTCTCACTAGACTGATAATTGGCAGCTGGATTTCTCCAGAGGTTGCCCGCCCTGTCTTCGCTTGGGGTCTGGACCGCCTGGACCCTTAGTAAGCTGGAGCCTATCAAAGCGTCTGCTTTAGGAAGTTAATTTACTCATTCCGGAAGTCTGATGTCGCTTATCAATCTGATGGACGGTCCCGAAAGAAAAGGAAAATCCTGGAAAAAGTCATTCTCCTCAAAAACGTCCAGGTTCCCTAAGCCAGAGCGATGGAAAACAGTCTGCTTGTTCTTAGAGCATGGGATAGGTGGTAAAAATGAGATAGATTGCAAAAGATTGTACAATTGAGAGCATACCACGTAGTATGTCGAATATCAAAGCAAAGAGAAAAAAAACGAAACAAGTCCAGACAGTACTCCAATGAATGTACAAATTTCCTTCCCTTACTGATGAAACTCTTTTATAGCTTCCTGAGCACGGTTCAACATATGTCTGTCATTTCTGGATCCGAAAACCGAATCCTTTCACTGGCTGCCACTGGTGATGCTCGAATGAGGCATACTTCCGAGGAATGAGTGTGAGTGCGAATGACGATCAAGCAAAAATTTATCCCCTGAAGACCTTCAGCTAGAAAGCGGGAGCTAATTGAAAAATCGACTCACAATGACGGGATTTGTCTAGACGTTAAACGAGATGTCAGTCAGTTGGCTAAGGTGATTGAGCGAATTCTACGCACCAACGACGTGGCGATGTATACTAGATTTGTAGATGCAAGAGAGAACGACAAAACCAAAATAGCGAGGATGCTGTGTTCAAAATAATAATGAGGACTCTCGACGATGGCGTTGTGTGCAGAAGCAGTCGAAGAACGCACCAGTAAAGAGCGGCACTTTGCACTAAGACTTCGAAGACCCGTTTCTAAAGCGAGGGAAATTAGGCACTATATCAGCCCAAACTCAAATAATATGACTCACTCGAAAGCCATAAAAACGATATTCTTGTCGTGGTCCGATGAGTTTGAATGCAATTAAAGCTGATATATGCCTTGTGAGTGAGAGGTCCTTTCTGGAATGTAGCCAACATACAAGTTGAGTAGATATTCGATCTGAGGGTTCATCAGTAAGAAAAAAACCGAAAAGATGACAACCACGACTTCACGTACGCTACGGACAGAGAAAATGTTGCTGTTATCCAATTTTGCGCCACTACGAATACGGTAGCATCCGCTCGAGCAAATTGATAGCAGACCGCAGATCCAGAGACTGTCCGTATCGTTAGTAAAGCCTTGAGAGAATCGTACAACCAGCATCTGTATTTACCAAGCGCGCCGATACTAAGAATTGCTGGCGGAATGCTGATGAGGCAATTCCGACTCCAAACGATGAATAACCGGTATATCTTCGAGGAATCTCGTCAATCAATAGGCTAAGACAAGAGAAAACAGACGCACCAGAAACCAGTCTCCAATGACCATAGTCGCGACGAAAAATACAGAGCTTGCAACGTTGTAGTGGTCTCTCAGATCGAGCAGTGCCAAATCTGCTGGAGTCATCCCGTATGCTTCGACGCAATACGCGACACTGCTTGGAGGGACGAAGGCCCGGTATAGCTGAATGACTGAGGATAGCCAGTGCTGTAAAAATGGCCGTGAGCCTGGTCGTCCTCCTTTGACATTGTTGGGAAACGTACTCCACTGATGCAGGCAAAGAGGAGGCAGGTTATCAGGAATATGGGCTGTAGCAACACTTTCCGCATCTTGTCGCGCTTCACCAACGTAGAAAGACATAGAATGAATAAAATAATGAGGATTCCTAACCCGCAGATCTCAGAAACGCGTTAAAGTCCTAATTGAAGGCTCAGCACTGACCGTAGCACACCCCCTCCAGCATCACCCCCACAAGTCGCGTTCCGTCCAGACGGGGTTCATTGACAATGCTCATCGATGAGGCTTTCGCATCCGAGTAGAAAGTTTACGTTCGAGTTCAAGTTGACAGGTCGGGACCGCAAGAAAAATCTCATGATATTATACCCTTGCTTTTGGCCCGCAGGCAGCGATCTTGAGTGATACATTCCACTGAGCCGAGTTCTGTCCCTCGCATTGATGATGACGGGGCCACGCACATAGGGGATAGACAGAGCGCAACGGGAACGGAGGTATGTATTGTATGGCCTGAATTGGTAACACACGGGCCCGACGACGGAAAGCAATGTACAATAAAGACGATCTGGATCCAATACGTAGCGAGAGGGTGTAAGACAGACCCAAGAACAATGGTATAAGGGGGCCGCACCTATAGCAATGTGTTCTGTGGGGGCAGTCGATGGGCGCATTTCAGTAAAGGCCCTCGATCGTCACAAATATGAAAGCGGCACGCACAACTCGAAATATCCAAGAAATCAAGGAGATAGGGCTACCTCCGCCCCTTCTTCCTCTTCGCAGGCTTGGTTATGGACTCCGGTAACCACTCGTTGTCGATTTCATTTTCTTTGCGATTAATTAGATGCCGGTCATCCCTCTCCTCTATCACGCCCCGTGGCAAACCGACTGGCGATGGAGCAGGCTTTGATGACGGCGAAAGCTTTTGTCGCTCCTCTTCTTCGTCGGCAGCACGAGAGGCTGCCTCAATTTCTTCAGGAGTGACTTCCTCGCCTCGTCGTATACGCGCGGCAATTTCTGGCGTGACGCGGACACGACGCACGCCAGTCTGGAATCCTGGGGCTGTTCAAGGTTCAGCACAACGTACGCCGATGCAAGGGAGAAGTCACCCACCTCCTTTCCCAATTCCATAGAGCTTTAGGCGCCTTGCCAGGTACCATTTGCGGACGTAGTAGGCAGACACGAGAAGTACAGGTGGCAAGCTGCGAACAGTCCTCGCTTAGCCCGAGTTCACTGGTCCAAAAATTCACTCAACATACGTGATCCATAGCAATGAGGGGTAATTATCCGTGCTCGCCATGGTCCAAGACGTACCCAAGAGTGGTGGCAGCGGTGGAACGAGACAAGTTTGGAGGAATACCGCGCTCTGGTCCCGGTCCGCGCATTGCCTTCACGTGAGGCCGGTTTGGCACATTCGCATGCCCGCTCTGCACTTGTCCACTATCCTCACTCGAGAGCCGTCAAGGCTGCTTGCTCATGTCGGTGATGTCGCCAAGCGATATGGTGGACAGGGCTTTACAGTTCTGTTTACACTCTCAAGCAACTTCAAAGAGCCCACGGACTTGCAGGCAGCTGTCAACAGGCTGAATAAATTCAACGACATTGACTCCACACAACGCGGCACGAACGAAGGAAAGGCCACAGGACATACCGTTGGCTGTCTTTCGGATACATTGTCATCTGTCAAATTCGAGAAATTTCCTCAGTTGACATCTTTAAAAGATGACCTCTTGTCCTGTTCGATTGGGATATTCAACTCGGACACTTGCATACCTTTCCGGTCAACTCTTCCTAGTCGTATACAACCTCAGGTCGGGCGCTGGCACTCGTTCAGGAAAAAGAGTGGTGTTTCTAGCTCATCGCTAGGCGAGGGTGATTGGGAACCAGATTGGCAGAACGTGGAAGCGGGGAAAGGCATCGCCAAAGGAAACGACGAAGTAGACTGGGAAGCCATCTGGAATCGTTCCTCAAACAACACGGGGTCAAAAGCTGCAGAATTGCTACCCGAAACTCTTCAGGGCATTGAGTAAGCCCTGCCAGAATTTTTGAAGTTAATGATGGGTTTTGATACTATCCCTGCAGACGTTCTCGGATTCAGGCTCTTTTTAGCCTGTCATCTTCTCATCCTGATGCCCTTACAAGCGCTCTCGCAAATCATTTTCCCGAATCTCCGTCATTGACCGTCATTGCTGCTCCGACCCATTTCATAACGGGACGCGGGGTGACACTTTTCATGGACGGACAGATATTTGACGATGGTGCTGTTGGAGTTGCGCTCCTCCGCGACGCGAATGCTAGTGGTGAGCAAGCGCATAAAAATCCGACTCCGTCGACCAGTTTCTTCGGAATGACTCCTCTGTCCGAGCCAATGGTAGTAACCAGGTACTTCTGTTCTCCTCTTTATCTGTTGAACCTTGGGCTTGACTTCCCGTAATACCAGACGAGAGGGAAACGTGATCAATGAATTAAATTCTTCAAACCCTACACAGCTGTTACTGCGCTCCTTGGACAACTCTCAGGGCTTGTCTGCTAGGCCCACTTTCAAAGATGCCGAGCAATTCGCTCTTGGGACTGTAGGAGCTGATGGCCAGGTAAGCTCCTTTCGCCACCGCGACCATGCCGTTCGTTAATTTCTTGTAGATAGTACGCACGTACCGGATCACGGCTGGCGACCCTTCTTCTCGAGGAGGCAGCATCTCGCTCGATGCACCTACCGCTCCCGCTGAGGGTTCTGTGGTTCAGGTACGACATAACTATTCACCTATGGCTGCGCGTGTAGACCGACAAATGCGGTGTTTAGTTCCTTCATATCTCAGGAAATTCATCGATAAACATCCCGGCGTCGTTATTCGTATCTGGATTCGAGAAGATCTCCAAAAAAGTTTTGGCTTGTGTGAGTGTCCCCGAAGCACTGAGCTCGGCCTCCCTGCACACTCCGACGGAAGCATCCGAGCCTTCTACACACATTCTGGAGGATGTTTTCCTCGTCCCTTCCATGCAAGGCTTTGTCCTCTCAGATTCGTCAACATCAGCACGTCCGGGCACTCCATCTACAACGTTTAATTCCCCATGGACATCTTCTCTTCCGGGAAGTGCAGTTCTACTTCCGGTTCACTGATGGCTCGATGTTTGCCTATTTGGAATCTCGCTATTGAAGAAACTCTCCGAATAGCGAGTTGCTGTCCTGATCCCCTGGTACTTTTCTCCCCCCTCCTTCCTTAGACCCCTTGATATTTATCATGTAGCCGTAGTTCTGTGTTATCAAGTAATTATGATAGAATATCTACTGTAGAAATTTCCCTACTCTCGTGTTCAGGCCCCTCAAATCCAATCCAATCACAATCGCCCTTTCCGGAACGGATAAACTTATGACTCGATGGCTTAAATCCTTCACTTCAAACTTATATGTCTGAACTCTAGCACTCTTTGGTCTTGTCTCCAGCCACTACTCGACGATGTCGGAATACTCGTCCAGCACCTTTCGCCCGCTGCTCGACAAGCTGGTACAAACACCGGAATATTTCAGACCACAAGATCTGAAAGATGCGTTGAATCACTTGTTCACGCCTGACATCCTCCACCCATCACAAATCGGTGCTTTCTTGACTGCACTACATATTCACCGCGTGGAGAGGAGGCCCGAATACCTGGCTGCAGCTGCTAGTGTTCTTCGAGAAAGAGCTTTGAAAGCAGCTGTCGAAGATACAGAAAATGATTTCGTAGTCGATATTGTCGGGACAGGTGGAGATGGTTATAATCTTTTCAATGTCAGCACTACGGCCGCTGTCGTCGCTGCTGGTGCTGGTGCTCGTGTTATCAAGGTAAGCGCTTAGCCCAAAGTTTCCTCTGGACCTCGCTTAGATCTTGGTGTGTAGCATGGAAGTCGAGCCTCGACATCCTCTTCAGGTTCTGCAGACCTTCTGGAGTCTCTGGACTGTCTTTTCACCGCACCGACACCAGGGACTCCGATGCCCATACCTCGGGTGCCATTCACGTTTATTCTGGCGCCCCATTATCACCCCGCCCTCGCCTCGATTGCGCCCTTCCGCAAAGCCCTCCCATTCCGCACCATGTTCAACGTCTTAGGACCGCTCATCAACCCTGCTCGTCCTAAAGGGATGGTTCTCGGCGTCGCGGAACCAGAGATTGGGCCTACATTTGCTCATTCATTGGAAGAGGGAGGCGTCGAACGCGCACTTGTTGTGTGCGGGTTCGAACGATTGGACGAGATCAGTTGTGCAGGTCCAACTCATGTATGGGAACTCAAAGATGGGAAAATTACCAGCAAAACTATCAGCCCCGCAGATTTTGGGTTGCCTGCCCACCCGCTCTCTACTGTTGCTGGTGGCAGCCCAGCGGAGAATGCAGAGACCTTCAAAACGCTTCTAACGTCAGGCGACCAAATACCCGATAGGCTCATACCGGTACTCGATTTCGTTCTGATGAATGCCTCGGCTCTGCTCGTCGTTGCAGGTATAGCTAGGGACTTCAAAGAAGGTACACAACTTGCCCGTGAAAGTGTTACCTCTGGAAAGGCATGGAAAGCACTCGAAATTTTCCGCGATGCTGGACAACATGCTGCAGAGGTAAGGTCAATTAATTTCACACTCATCTAGCCTTTCTCATTATTTTATTTCTGGCCATTTATTTAGATGCTGGCAATTCCAGGCGGGGAGAAAAAGACATCATAACTTAATCACAAGTTATATCCAACATGAATTTTCAGTACAGGCAATCACAATGGAAATAGTGTCACAAATCGGTGGCGTATCCACATCCCGAGAAATCAGAGGCAGAAAGGATTGGAGGTCCTTATAAGAAGGCTCCTTCGACGTTTGTCGTCCGTTGGCTAATCTATAGCTCAGATGTCAGAGATACCTCAGATCCTCCTGTATCATCCCGACCAAGGAGCTTCTTAGCCAAGCCTTCAACAGGACTATAGGCCCAAGTTTGAGACAAAGCTAAGTAAAACTGGCTCCTGCTCAGAACATGCTCCATCAAGAGGCTCCTCACTTCACTGGAGTTCAGTGCACTTCCAGAAATCGGTTGAGCGCCGAGAATAGCTTTCGGCCATAGCTTCTTGTCTGTGAAGGGTGTGCAGGCATTTTCAAAAAAGACAGTTGGGTAGTTGACGAGAGCTGGCAGAGGAACAGCAGTTCCAGGGAAGTCAAGGATGCCAGTGATATTGTGATCGTCGTCGACCTGTGAATGTTAAAGCAGCAATCTAGGCGTCGTACAGAGCTTTAGGAAGGACTTACAAGGATATCGGAGCTGGACAGGTCGTCGTGACCAAGCACGAAAGGGCCGTTTTCATACTGGGGCGGAGATATCTCAGGCCGCAGGCAGAGCAGACGAGTCTGTTGAACAGAACGTAGATATTCGCAGCCCTCGTCGATTTCATCAATACCGGCGTATTTCTCGTTGAGAGACATGAGGGTTGCCTGGAAATCTGAAGTAGTACTGAAAGGTCCTTTGAATAGCGATGCCTCGTAGATTTGACCGCGCGCCGGGGGGTATAGAATAGCAGCATTGTAGTATTCGCCGACTTCGAAGTTTCCGCTACCAACCGGGTTTTCCTGTAGACTGCCAATCTTGTTAAACCTCAATGCAGCTGTGTAGCAAAGGATCAGAAGTGATTCGCAGCAAGAGATTCCGAGCCTACCAAGCTCCATGACAAACTGTGCTAATTGTCGATAAACTTTCTCTGCAGCAAGAACGGCGAGCCCACGACTTTCAACATCAGAACGAACGTCATCCATATGTAGTACACGACCAGGAAGGCGCTCCATGAACATGTATGACACTCCGAGTTCATTTTCTTTGTCAAGTCTGCTGCTACAAGCAAACACTTCTGGCACGGGGATGGAGGTGTGGAGTCTGATATACTTGAGAGTGGCAGCATACGAAAACAAGAGCTTATCAGCCGCATCCAAGGAGGAGCAAGTAAACGGCAGGGGAAAACGAGCCAGCCAGGTTACGCCATCGGTGAAGACGATGTCAAAGAAGACGTTATAGCCTTGATCGGATTTCAGTCAACCTTTAGATGAATCTGCGCTATAGCACTTGCAGGACTTACCCCCCACGATGAGCTGTCCAAGGCGACATTGAACACCTGGTCTCAGCGACGATGCAGCTGCACATAGTCGAACCCCGTCGATTGACGCCACAAACGACTCTACCTCGGGATTGAGAGGACATTGCTCGGCAGACATGGTCACCATAAGCCAAGTGAGAAAGGCTTGAGAAGAATTTATCTGATTCATCTCGGGACCGATACGGACTTCACTGCCACTCAACTGCCACTTGTTGATCAACAGCGTGCAGTATATCCAAAGTATATCCTGTCGAGAACTACCACCAAACGCGACATTTTCGCGTCCAAATGTCTGCCACAGCGATGCAGAGCACCATGGATTCTGCTCTTCTAGGGCTTCACGAAGAGGTCGGTTTAGCAGGTTCAATGATTATGATGAGCGTGATCATGACAGTAAGAAGAATGGGCCAAAGAATCGATTCAGGAACATTGCAGCAACCGCACAAATTGTGGCCTAAGATAGGGGCTCGGCTAGCTCATTTTCCCTTTCATTCATAACAACGACTAGTTTTCCTCATTCAAAGTCAGAACGGCCAAACCACCTTGTGCCACCAACTTCTTTATTTCTTACCCTCGTCATGCCCGGCCCTGGCAAGCGCGGAAAAGCGAAGTCAAAGTCAGCAAAATCCAGTGGCTCAAACGCGAAAAAAGTACAACCAGAGTCTGACGAAGTCTTCCTCGGCGGAATCGAGAACGCGGAGGAATGGGAGGCCATTATTGAGGTAGCTTGCGAACTCTTCGGGTTGCCAGGTGAGCATGAGTGGCATCTGCCTCTGAAGTTTCTTTTTGACCTCCTTCGTTTCTTTTACGTAGACCTCACTACCAGAGGTGGCTTCAAGAAAGCTCATGCCAACTTCAATGCCATCTACACGAAAATTGAACAGATATATCAGCAGCATCCTGACAACTCCAACCTGAGAGGCGCCATTGTTGGGATACTCGCAAAAATGTGTATCGACTCTCTCCTTCGCAACAAGCTCTTTGAAAGAGGTACGCACATCTACTTTAATAGAAAACTGTTACAATGTCTGAAACTCTTGCATTCGTCATCCAGGGTTCTTGGACATGATTTTTCCCTCTTTGCAGGTTGATGAGACCCGTCACCTTGCGCTCCGAGCTTTAATGACCATCACGCAGCATGGCGGAGCCAAAGTCCGTGCTGCCATCGCAAAACGCTCTAACGAGCTCACTAAGCTTATCCGAGACCTTCCAGACGACGACAAGGTGGCCGAATTGGCTATTGTCACCATAGCTCATTCGTTAGTCGCGGTGGTAGAAGGTACTTCGAAGGGACCAGCCTATCCCGATATCCTAAAATCTATCGACATGGTGGACGTTCTCAAGACGACCCTGGAGGCCACTAAAAGACCATATGCGCGTCCCAGGTTGATCCTTGACCATGCTGTCGAGATCGTGGTCTCTTCCACCCTGCATGCCAGCAGTGCCTACAAAGCTTACCCGTCAGCTATCAATTTTATGGTCGCTGGAATACGGAGCAAGGATTGGGTGACGCGCAGCTCCTGCCTCGGTGCCTTGGTCAGGCTCTTTCACGGAGAGTGCGAAGAAGATACACGCCAGCTCGACCCTTATCGACTTATGGCTGCGTTCCAGCGAGGGGCACCGGAAAATCTCCAGGACATCATGATGGATTACGGGCTCAACAAGTGCGACATGTTTTTGACCCTCAAGTTGTCTGGGGATTACCAGAAAGCAATGATGCAGGTCGCAGAGGACCACGACATGTACGCCCTTGGATTGAAGCTGGGAAATATAATCCTGACCACTGAGTTCTCAATATCTGATGGGATGTTCGAGGTTGAAGACCCTCGCACCGGACGCCGATCTGTGGACGACATGGGCCTGCCTTTCAAGAGGTGGGGTGATGCCCTTCCTCACTGCGCCAGAGCGATTCGTAGGATGAATAAACCTGATGAGCAGGACATTGCCGACATACTGGATATCAAGCACATGATAATGAGGCAGCGCATACCCGATGCCGTGGCGTTTGCGAAGAAGGCGATCCAACGCAACCCGAATCAGGCGTATTTCTACTATGCCATCACACTCTCGGCGGACAGCGTCCAAGGACTCCGAGCTGCGAAGAAAGGATTAAAATGCAAACAGACCACGAATTTCGTCAAATACCAGATGATGCAGCGCGCAGTCACACACGCGGCAGAAATGGGCATGAAGTTCTTGCAGGAATTCCCCGAAGCTGGCGACAAGAAGTGGGAGGAAGCTATTGCCTTCTTGATGAGTGCCCTTGAAGACGCCAAAGCATTCCTCGAGGGCGCGCCACCCGACAATCGATACATGAAGAATGTCGGTTACTGGTACGTTCTGCTGAGCATGCTCATTAGGGAAGATCTGAGCCCTGATCTTCACGAGCTGAAGGTAAGTCGCCTAAATTTTGTATGTGCCTTCCATATTGTAATGTCCCTTTCTTTTTCAGGATAACCTCGAAAGGCTGAAGATTGCAGACCAGTTCAGCAACTTCATCGGTAGCCCTCCTCCGAAGACTGAGCTTCGCCTCGCGCAGCAAGCCGCCGTGAAGCACTTCGAAGGCGCGATGAAGGAATTTTCTCGCGTCTTTGAAGAGCTCGACAAGGTGAAAGGAAAAGGGACTGCTGTTCCTGGTCAAGACAGGCTTGATGACGGTCTTGCCGCATGGTTGGAGGATATGAAACTCGAAGATGGAAACTTTGCTGGGGCATCTCATTGTGAATCTGGTCACAAGGGACGCCCCACCATCAACTACGAAGACGTCTGGTTGTATCGGTGCTCGTGGTGCGGAAATCCTTCAGCTGCTCTGAGGAAATGTACGTCCATGGTTCACTCAAATTTTTGCAAATTTTGACTGACCCCATCACCTCCTCGTTGCATTTCATCCTGCAGGCAGTGGATGTGCAAAGACGAGGTAAGCAATACGCGCTGGCATCGAAGTCCTGTTATTGATTCAAACACGCTGCTCACTGTAGATACTGTGATGCTGGTTGCCAGAAGTCCCACTGGCAAGACCACAAGAGGGTCTGCAAGACTTCTTCGCACTGATCAAACGCACATGATCTTTCGAAATCTTACCTACCTCGATCAAAAGGCCCAATATCTTACCGGGCTCGAACTATCTATACGACGTAGTGGACTACGTAACTATGTACTAATATCTTGTGAATCTTAGTCAGTGCTCAATCCGAATGAACTTTTGACTCTTGAGAGCAAAGGCTTCGGTTCCGAGTCCCTATGAGTCGCGTCACGAGTAAATGAGGACGCGTCAATAAGGCCAAATAAACGCGTCGCGTTGATTTTGATTGAGTCATCGATCATGTAATCTTCTCCAACAGCGCGACTTGACCTCCATCCACCATGAACACCACGCGAGTACACCGCACATACAGCTCCCGCAAGCGACAACATGCTCAGACTACCTTGCCAACACCCTCTTCACCGCCATCCACATTGTCCTCATCGCCACCAGCGACCCCTCTCATTGCGCGCCCTAGCAAGCGATCTTTGTCCGAGCTGCTGAAAGGAGAAAACGTAGAACCCTTCTTTCCGCCTCTGAAGCGCGTCAAGGCCCTCCAGAAACCCACAGCAGCTGCATCAGTGAAATCTAAGCCCAAGACCACGTCGAAAAGCAAAGCGCAGCCAAAGACTCAAAAGACCTTGACTCAGCTCCACTTCAATATCGACCAATCTATCCTGCGTACATGTTCTCTATGCGATCTAACTTACACAAAGGGAGCGCCTGACGACGAAGAGTTGCATCGTGCGCACTGTCTTCGAGTGCGGCAAGGCTTAGAGTGGGGCAGAGAAGAAGAAAAGGACCGGATAAAAGGCTCAGAAAATGTCGTGAAAGACATCGCAACCGATATCAAGTTGAAGGGATCTAAGAAGAAAGGGAGGATCATTTGTCTACCTGCAGACGTCGGTGGAAAGCTCGGGACGAAGGTAAGATTCACTCTTACTCGTATGCACCACATTCTAATGCTTTTCCGATGCAGCTCGGGGCCCTGTTACATACGATCAATCTTTCATTATCTGCCCCAGAATTATCTGCCTCCACTCTGAAGTCCTCGAAGGCGTACCTTTTCTTGCTACCTCAAGAAACACAGACGCATCGTGAGCGTATTGTAGGCTGCGTCATCGCACAACATATCTCAACCGCAATGGAAATCGTGCCACCACCTTCAACAGACTCTGTAGAGTCAAGCGACACACCTATTGCCGTCCCCGTTGACACCTCGACAGGCCTCTTCTGCTCACCCACACCTTTACCAACGGCCATGGGGATTTCACGCCTATTCGTGTCTTCATCTCATCGACGCCTTGGTATTGCGAAGGCTTTACTGGACGCTGCAGCTGCCACCTTCATTCATGGCTGCCCTCTCGATCCCGCTTCTGGTCAAATTGCTTTTACGCAACCGACGAGTTTGGGTCAAGCTGTAATGAAAAGTTGGGGCAAGGGAGGAGTGAGGGTTTATGAAGAATGATTTGGAGTCGACTGGATATCATTATACCTAATTTATTTAGCTTCATGTATTTCGACAGATATTCGCATTTCTGGATGTCGAAGAGAACGCTACGCAAGCTTTCCAGAGTGATGGTCTGAGTCGTCAGACGCCTGCAGCCGAGTCGGGCGGCCGATTTGGGAAATGTTTACCTCATTCGCAAGGACTGTGAGGGTCCTCTCTTCGAATTCGTCTTCCTTCTCTCGACGTCACCAGATCGTAGCTGCAGATTTGCTCTACATCCTTATTTCTCCGCCGGTACCTGGCAAGATCTCTTTCAGATTGATCTAAATCCCCTTCAATTCCTGTTCTGTTCTTCTGTGTTCTCGAAGGTGGATACTCCGACACCTGATGAGCCACCCCACCCAAGTACCCACTCAAAGAAATGGGCTATGATCACAGGTCCAGTCCACATTCTGGACCAGCTAATCGCGAATGAATTCATGACGATGTGTCCCGACTGAGGGCTGTCTCATGCACCAAACGTCTCAATGTGAAACCCGCCCTCCGCAGCGGACAGTCAGCCTGTGGACGCTGTATTTAAACCTTTACGACAGTGACTCCGGGTCAAACGCCTCGCAACATCGCAATGTCATCTGTCTGGTTCTACGAGCCCTTCTACGATTTTGACCGCTTCTTGGACGACGCCCTTTCTACGGGCGTTACCCCGGACTCTACCGCCTTGCAGCGCCATGGCAAGGGCGGCGGGGTCCACGAAGGTGCTGGAGCCATCCGTCCCTTGAAGCCTAGGTGCGTCTTCGTTTGTCCACACCATCTTCTCAGCTCTCACTGATCTCATCTTCCTCTAGGATGGATCTTCACGAAGATCATGAAAAGAATCTCGTCACTGCCACTTTTGAGCTTCCCGGTGTCAAGAAGGACGATATCAATATCGAAGTCCGCAACAACCGCCTTACAATTTCAGGTGAAACGAAGTCGGATGAACAGTTTGAAGACAAGGGCTACGCCGTCAAGGAGCGGAGGTATGGCAAGTTCATGCGCGCCTTGCAGCTTCCTCCTGGTATCAAGGTATTTCATCATCGCCTCTGCGTCTGGAACCTCCCTCACGATTAATTTTGCTTTGCAGGAGGAAGAAATCAAAGCCACTATGGACAATGGTGTCCTCACTGTCACGTTCCCGAAGTCGTCCCCCGAGAAGCAGGGCAAGAGGATTACTATCAACTAAGTCATGTAGTGTCGGGACTAGGTCTATATGCGCATGAGCATAAATACATTACGGACGAGTGTCCAAGGCGCAAATTGATCGCCTTTTTCTTCTTCAGTTCACAACCAATACTCGCTGAGTTGAGTAGTTCCATTGGAAACAAACCAGATCGACAGCATTTGCCTCTGTAAATCATCAGGAATCCTCCCACTATGCTGCATGAAGGACTGAACAAGTGGAACGACGAAAAGGACGGACGAGTCGAAATGGTGCTGCCGTTTGTCCTCGATCAATAAAGCGGCTCTTGATAATGTGGCGATAGCGGAAGGAATCATAGATGTATTGAGCGTCGGTGCCCACCAACGCAGATTCTCTTTCGTCGTTCCTTCCGGCAACAAGGACAAGATACCGAGAAGTAGAATGGCATTGCAGTTCTGTTGCACAAGATGGCTATCCACCGAAAGGCTTATAGAGCGCTCAAGGATATCATCTCTGGCCCGGATTCGGACCAGGCCTCCAGTAACTCAGCGGCAGTAGCCTGTCCCTCGTTCCCTAGACTCGCCATCAAAGCGACTGTGAAAGGCATACATCCTAAGACGCGCAATAGTCGACGGACAACGGGATCGTCCTTTGAATAAGGATTAACATCATGAAATATGCGTAAACTGGCTTCTTCGTCCGTAGGTCCTATGTTCTTCAATTGTCATTCGATTGCCTTGTCGCAGGGGGAATATTTGCCACGCATTGTGAGCAAGATCGCAACATGAGACTGTTCGGCTAGTTGGCGGAGGATATCTTCGACTTCCTTATGCACCGTGCCTAGCGAGTTCCATGTTGTCTCAAAAATTTCGAGAAGGACTAGGTGATGATCTTGGGTGCTGCTCAGCACCGAGATGACCTCTTCGAGTGTTGCCTGGTTGTGTCGTCCCCGGGTATCTGCAGCTGAACATATAGGATTTCAAGTAGCAGAGCTGTAGAACTTGCTCCTATACATGGTACCCAAACTCGCTTCCCTCGGGGGAAGTGGGCTTGGATAAGTGGAGACTGAGCGACTGCAAGTGCGACTGAGGTTTTCCCCATTCCACCCGCACCGAACATAGCTACTGGCGACGTTTTCTTTACCATGAGAAGTTCTGCAATCTCTCCCACCAGGCTCTCTCGTCCATGGAAAATTTCTGGTTTGAGAGGCATCTGTTGGCTGCTAGCAATTTCCGGCGACATCTGTGTTGTCCGCTTCTTGCTCCGGGCCAGGACTTCATTTCGAATATCATCGAGCGGCCTTGACAACCAGCTCCATCTCCCCTTCCTCGTCTTTATCCGTTACGCGGGATATAATGATCATCATCAGATGGCCAACCCTATCCTCCAGCCTTTTGACAATCTCTTTGAAGAACGACGTATCCTACAAAGGTAATTTCAAGAAGTCTCCTTTTTCAAAAGAAATAGTTTTGAACCTCGCATAATTCGATGATCTTCAGAGCAACATCGATGATTTCTTTAAGCAGGGGGGGCTGGGATTACATCTGCCGCAGATCGGAGTATCGCAAGGATCTCTTTTCCACTAGCTGCAATATAACGTTTGGCTGGGATGGTTGCTTGAGAACTTGCAATAGGCTTCTGCTAATAAGCCGACGGTTTATCTTGATTGATCACTGAATCAAGAACAAGCCTGTATCAGGCCGCTCACTTCATCAGGTCCCTTCTCCACAGTGGACCTCTTCAACAACAATTTCCTGATAGGACTGCGCCAGACTAGACGTAAGGACATAGAGATTGTCAAGGTGGGAGGTAAGTGTTGGATTGCACTGCAGGTATGTAGTCGTCATTATAACGCCATGAGATCTTCACACCACCAAAATTGGAATCGTCGTCCTCCGAAAAAGTGACAGGGCAGTGTAATCATCGGGGTTGGTTGATAGGTAGGTCGTATTCTAGGAAGACTTCGCCTTCAGAACGACAGTGCACGGACGCCCCTGGATTTGCGAGTGTTCACGCCATGAATGCGCAAATGGATAGACAGCTGTATAAAAAGCGTGCATAGAAGTTTAAGAGGAAAAAAAGTGACGAGGTCGACAAGGCTTTCGAGCAGAAATTTCGTCAGACTCAGAACACACCGGGTGTAACTCGGCTACACATAGTCCGGACATAGCCGCGATCACATGACGACTCGCGTTCCATCAACGACGCGCCGCTGTCGGGACTCAGAGTCAGTGTGAACTTTTCAAACAACTACGACAATGGCCAAAGTCTTTCGGCCTCCTCCATTTGATCTTGCTGCTGTTCTCTCACAGCCTCACCCTACAGTCGATCTCAAGTCGAAGGAGCTTGAAGAAAGGACGCGCACATTCTTGAAAAATCTGACGAACTTCAAGGAGAAGGCTATCAACGCCATCACAGAGCGTCGAAAACACCAATCCACGGAGAAGAAGAAGATTTTGGAGAAAACACGCGCCGTTGAGGCCGAGACGAACCAGTGTAAACTGAAGGAGATCGAGTTGGTTGCTCGTGAGTATCAGTCAGTCGTGTTGGGCCCTATGTTGACATACTTTTCTTTCTCCCTATACAGAGCTGGAACGAGAAAAGGAAGAGCGAAAAGATGCAGAATTGTCCGTCGCTGCTTTCAAGCGACAGTTGAACACGCTTCGCGACAAGATCGCGTCAGTGGATGTCGACATAGAGCAATACCGTGTTCTCACCCAGAACCTGCGGCGGGGTATGTATAGGTTCACCTGGTCCTTTTGCTGATGGTTCTCATCGGGCTGCTTCAGAGAAGAACAAGGAAAGGTCAACATTGAGCTCCTACAACTCTCACGTCTTCCCCGAACTGCGGAGCTGTGAAGAACGGCTGTCATGTGCCATTGAGGGCGTCGAGAAGGACAGGCTGCTGGTCCGCTTTTCAAGAATCGACCCCGCCGAGCCGGAGAAAGAGGCTAGTTTCGTTATCGACATAGCGTCAGAGACGTTTAAGAGTGAGTCCTGTTTCCCTTTTTTGCATGTTCCTGAGTCTCATACAGAGTCACAGTCATAACTGCGTCGCCGCATTTACCAGTCATGCCCATCCTAGTCAACAAACTGAACGAGTTCCGAGATATCTATGCTTTCTTCAGGGATGTGAGAGCAGCTTATGTTCAACTGGTGTGTTCTATCTTTCAGATTCGAGCAGAACTGCAGGAGCTTACTCTACGTTCTTCAGCTGGATCCGGGACCGCATTGACTCTGAAGATTGATATGCTTAATTTATTGGCCCAGGTTTTTATCTCGTGTACCTAATGTGTGTTTCTATCTTGTATTTTGTTTTGTATCTATATGGATTAATGCGCATTGGAGTTCCTCAGGCCTCAGGCCTCAGCCTCCAACCTCACTATGCTCATGATCAGAGGCAGCAAACCAAGAAAATACCACCTCTGATCTACTCTCTCGACGCCCTAGTCACCACAGCGAATTGATATCGGCGCTATCGGCCGATGGGCAAGATCAAAAGCATGAGGCGGATCTTATCAGATAAGATTCTCAGACAATAGATTGGCTGATCCACGTGTATTGGGATTGCTCTGGCGCAATAAGCAGCTTGATAAAGGCCGACGCTCCGCCATCTCTTCTTCCTCTCCTCCATCTCCCCTTTGTCCTCCATATTTCCTGACGTACGAGGGAGGAGGGAAATGGAAGATACGCTAAGCACGAGCGCCGACAGCGTCCGGACGCTGTATCAAGGACCCGCCAATCTTTCTTCCAAGAACACGTCTCAGATCCAGAGGGACATAGCACAGACTCAGCTGCAAGCTGCAACCTATCAGCCCCCTCCAATATCTGACGACATGATGGGCGTTGAGCCAGACTCTGCTGTTGCTGAACAGCCAACTGCGGGCCCGAGTAACAGCCGCCGCGTTACCACAACCGCGCCTTCGAGCCCTCATATTCATGCCTTGGTCTTGCCCTCTGCCCCCGATAGTCCCGGGCCAGGTAGTGCGCCAGATAGCCCCTCCATTGACAGCGTCTCAGAGTCCTCTTTGCCATCGGTCTCATCTTCCTTCTTCTTCTCTTCATCAGCTCCAGGGAGTCCTGGTCGTTCGCACCCAGGTTCTTACCCCTCATCCCACCCTCAGTCAGATCATGAGCATGAACATGAATCAGATTCAGGACACCATTCACATCATGCGAGGACTAATGAGCAAGGTCTAATCATTCCCTCTCTTTCTTTACCCGAGGCACTGCGTCGGCCGACACCTTATGGACAAACCTTGGGGAATATCAAGATCCTGGTCTTAGGTGGTCAAGGCGCTGGGAAGAGCTTCTTGACGGGTCTGCTGCTGGAAGACAACGAGGACGTCGTGGATGTCGGGACGTGGGAGGACAGGCATGGCGGCAAGGAAGGTGCTTATGCGTATGGGAAGGTCCTCAGAGCTTCTACGGACTGGGTGGAACAACGTGATGCCTTTGGGCTGGAACGCTACGAGGCTACGAAGAATGTGGAAATCGTCGAGCTTCCAGGGTATTCACACGACGCAGATGTAGGTCTTCCTGCTCTGAGATTCTCGGATTTGCGCCGCTAACACGAAGCTTGAAATAGGTCAATGAGTTAATTACGCGGCTGAAAGCTATAATCGAGACACCTTTTCGCGACCTTCATGATCTACTTCACCCGGAGACGCAGCCATCTGCGAGTGTTGCCACAATGCTTGCTAGTCCTTCCACATCGCTCTACACTGCATTGATTTTCCTGCTTCCTTCTCGTGAGTCTTTTCTCACTGATATTAGCCTAAGAATAACTTCTGACATTCTTCGATTTTCCCTTGTCGCACTTGTTTAGCTCCTACTGCACTTGACAAAGAAATTATCGCCTCACTCTCGCCATACGTCCCGCTCATAGTTCTTCCCAGACTCCACGGCCAGCAAAGAGCACTCGGTTCGGCCACGGCCACTAAACTCTCGAACTTCCGACCTGCCTCCGCTGTAGCTCTACGCAGTGGATTATTCCACTCTCCAGAGACGGTTGCCCTTCTCAGAGCAGAAGCTGTTGACAGGTTCTTCAGATGGAGAGAAGTCGAGAGAGCTGTAGAAGGTATCCAAGAGGGAGGACAGAGGTCTTTCAATGGCAAACAGTCCTTTGGTGATGGAAGATCTCGACGGAAGCTTGGTGACAAAGAATGGGGCAGGCTTCAGGGTGAAGATATCGGGCATGAGGCCAATGAAGGACGCCCGCCGGAGAAGTGGAGTAAGGCCAAGTGGGAAGCCGAATGGATGGAAAGCCACTCTCAAGAAGTTGCAACTAGACTGAGGCAGGGCACCATCACTGAAAAGAGCGTTGGAAAGAGACCTCCAATTCCTGCTTCCTTTGGTGCCAACGAGAAGGGTAGCGATCCTGAGTCGGGTCTACCAAGTGCACCATCCGATGTGCAACGCCCAGCAGGCGCTCCTCCACCATACGATGCCCCGCCTTACGCTCATACCCCATTCGATCCTCTCCATTTCCCATCACTCATTTTCTTCTCCGCCTCCCTGTTGGGCCCTTTGAAGAGCAGGATCAGTGAATCAATGCGGGACATGGTTGAGTCATTCAAGGAAGTTCGTGTGCAGGTTGCCTTGTTTGGAGGTTTCTGTGTTGGATTCGGTCTCGGTTTCTTTGCAAAGTCTTGGTAGACTTCAGTGCCAATCACTGGGGATAATTCCTAGAGCACAATCCAGATGGTTTGTCTTCATGATTTCTTCTTGTTCCTTCTCAACGGATTTCCTTCGCTTGTATGTACTCTACTGTACTTGCTATCATTTGTATTTATATCGACGACACTTTTTACGAACCCTTTGTACTTACTTGAAGTTGTGTAATGTCACTGAACAGCTCTGAATGCCGTTTATTGGCAGCCCAAAAGCTTTCAATGTCGTTCCTGATATGGCTTACGTCCTACTTTTCGCGGACCGCTCCACTCCGTAGTCGATCTCGCACGGCGCAATGAGGTGATGGAATGCACTGCCTGCCTCTGACCACGTTCCTTGTATACAAAAGCTCTTGTTCTCAATCTTCCAGCTAGCACTGCACCTAGAAAGAAGGGAAACGAGCTCAGCAGCACGCAAGAGAGACTCTTTGCATCCACTCGGCCTGCCTTTTTGAACTCTGCTCGTTGCTACTGACCTTTGCTGCTAGATATTTGGTGCAAAGCCATATGTCTTTCTTGTTCACCTCAGGCCCATCTTCGGACCCTACATCTCTGTCATCTACACCTATTCAACCCTCAGACAATTTAGACGATTCTCCAGTTCTTACTCCAAGCGAGGACCGACGCGCAGAGGACACTACATTACCGACTACACTTCCGACTTCTCTTCCAGACACCCCTCGCAGTCTAGACAAACCCATCTCGGATGCAGAGACCGAAGAAATATATACAGTGGGCGCTCTAGAGCATGGTGTCGGTCCGGAAGATACCCTCGCATTTGACCTCGACTTGGAGACGAATGGGATAAGTGTGAGCAGGGTGGAGCCCTATTCGAGGTCGCCGTCCTCTTCTGGTTCCTCAGTATCAGAACCAAGTGAGGGCTCTAGCCCCATTTCCTCGTCGAGCGAAGAGAGGGATCTATCGACTACTAATAGTCAATGGGCGACTTTAGGCGAGTCGAGCCATGCTGATAGGGAGGAATATGTGAGGAGGAGACTCCTCGTACCAGGTTCACCGTCCGCGGCTTCTGCGTCTACTATCCTGCCTATCCCTCCTCGAATCTCGACAGTGGACAAGGGAAAGGCGCCTGAGCGGCCGGGTATTTTGCGAACAGAAGAGAGCAGGCATCGGAGGAGGCGCAGTGGCGAAGAAAAGGGACAAAGCAGGAGAAGGGTCGTCAGGAGGACAGTATATGAAGGTGGAATATGTGCGTTTTCTTTTCTAAGTTTTTAGTTTTGTTTCATTAACCAAAGTTCCATTCGACAGCTCGTGATTTCCTTCTGATTGTAGCTCTTTGTATCGGGCTAGCCTCAGCAGGAATATTGATAGTGCGGTCCATGATCATTTCTTTCATTGGACCAGGATTGGAAGGGTGGGATTTCGATTCTCTCGGCTATACAGAATGGTTCTAGAGTGCGCAAAGATAGCCTGAAGGGTTTGGACTTCGGTACGGCTACGTTTGTATATTTTTATCATCACGTCATTGTTATAGTAATCGTCCTAGTACCAGGATAATATGTCAATCTCAAATGACTCTGAGCCTAATGCCGACCCGTTCACAACGAGGATTCATGTGTCGCATTCGATTCAACAATAATTCTAGCTTTCGTCTTGACTCGAGGACTGTGTCTTTTACAACGACGCTCTGCAGAAAGCGGGCAGTCAATAATATGTTTTCGCGGGAATTGATCAGACTGACCAGATACGCCACAGCAACATAGGACAGGGCACAGATCATCAGGCACAAGGTAAGGACGGTTGCACCTTGAAAATCTTGGAGCAGAAGAGCACTGAATGGTCTTGGGATAGCCATTTACGTTTTCACTACGTAGTCACCAACTTTTGGCTTTTAAAGACGATGACCATCAGCATGAACGGGACGAATGCAATGCATAACGTCGTTGTGGAATTCCTGATATCGTGTGATAAGCCAAGGGGAGGTTGGGTTTCGCGGTCAACTCTGGTTGTGAAATAGCACAACGCCAGGTGGTCACCCATTTAAGCCCCTTTTAGAGCCTCGAAAGCGCTCAAAGGACCGCATGACATGACACGACTAAACCAGTGACATTAGATTTTCCGGTTCCTTCGGTTCATCTAATGAATGCTCGCCAGCAATGTGATTCGCTTAAAGGCAGCGGAAGCGGTGTTCAAACTTAATTCACCTCTGGAAAGGTCTATGAGTCGAACCTTCGCACCGATCGGATGGGTTTTCTGGCTTGGATAAGTCGATCGGTAGTTCGCTGCTTCGTGAAGTCTTTGCACGATGTGACGCATAATCTAAGGTCTTCTGAACCGATTATGGCTCTTTGACATTGAAAGTCCATAGCAATCATTATACAAAAAATTATTTCGATGTCTCGAGGAAGACCGCACTTTAACAGCGCAAGACACAATTATCGCATGTATAAATAGTGCGAGCGAGTTAGACGGTAATTAAAGTTGGTCGGTTACGTCTTCCGGTTCAGATACCGAGTGCGTTGATGGAATTCTCGTAAGATATTGCTTTCATAACGCCCTCGGCTCGAGCAGGTCATTATATTGTGACTGAGAACTGTGTCCGACACTCAGCAGACTAAGCTGCTTCAACTAGGCAAAGTACAGATTACTCCACCGAGTTCTACCGTCTCAGTAGCATTAAATCCAGAGAAAGCTACGCGGAGTCACCCAGTCTTCAAGAACGACCTACATGAACAGCCCACATCTCATAGTGTGCCCGAGGAGTTCCTCCACTCTAAAATCGACTCGGAACTGCTACTTCCGCCTGACAAAGCCACCCACAGCGCAGCGCACTTGCTCGGGAGACCGTCAAAAAGTTTGGAGCATATTAGGACGTATAACTCGGTGCTGATCCTTGGACTAGAACGACTGGGGAAATAGTTGAAGTGGTTGACACTCAGCTACCCGATGCCTATTTGGGAATATCATTTGCCTAATTTAGAACCGACCTCGATTGTTGATCCACAAGTCACTCGCAAGCCACCTGACGAAGAAACAAACAAGGTCAACGGATAGCGAGGTATAAGAAGGCGAGCACATTCTCAAGTCCTCCTCATCGCCTCTTGGCTTTCTTTCGCCATCATCTTTTGGTGTCTGCGTCGCTCACCACGAACCTTCTCGATTTCTTCTCGCTTATCCTTGCCCGTCCACCATGAGCCAGTTTCAATCGAGCATCGACTATGCTACTCGATACCTAGACGGCGACCTACAAGCCCAGCTACCCACCTGCCTAAGCTGCGTTCACCATTCTCAAGTCACTAACCTACCCCGCCCAATGCAGACTCGGCGAAAGGAGTCCAAAGACTAGTGCATCACACAATGTCCAACTCAAAACCTGCGGTCACTGGTGTTGGCTGGGGCAAGGGGTAATTTCTGGACCACTTTCCCCTCGCGGGGCGGTGGTCCTTTGGCGGTCGCAGATGGTACAGCCCTCACGACAGATGCCGGACGTGACGCCCACCGTTAGTAATCCTAGTCATCCATGCCATCGTCGGTTCTAGGAGAGAACGCGGGAGGGCGGGGCACTAGTTGGAGGATCCTCCGAGTTTGGCGAGCGAGGTTTGGGATTGAGTGAGTCGTTCTGAGATTTTTTCCATTGGGCGAGGTGTTGACTGGTCTTATGCTTGCAGCTGTGAAGGGGTCAACAGTGGGCGGCATGGAAGATATGACCGCTTCATGTCTTTATTCAACCGCTATTTCTCTTATTCCTACTCACGAAGCTCTACAGATCCGTTCAAGAAAACCCGTCTTCCGAGCCTTGTCTCCTCTTCTCAGTCTTCAGTATTATCCTGGCGATCTGTCAGGCCTAACCGGAGGGACCCGTATGTTCCATTTCGACGTGTTCTCTCATTATGCTGACCCGTTTAGAAGATTGACTATTCTCATCACTAAACCTGCCCTCAACGCAATAATCAAGCTCAACGCCCTGCCAATTTCAGACATGCATCGGAAGAATGGTTGATCATCGACCAAGCTCTGCCAAGTTTTTCCGCAGAACGCCGCAACGCAACACAGACAAGGGGCTGACAATTCCAGGTGAGCCGCGTGAAATAATGTTGTGTACTCGATCTGATGCGCCTTGACGCTTAGACATGTTCAAGCTCGAAATGAGTCTCTTTCCGTTCTCTTTCATTTATTTTCTTGGCTCTCACCTTTTTACTCTCGAATCAATATTTCATATCTCCCTTCTCTTTCCGTCGTATCTGTACCATTCCGGACATGATAACCAATTTCTCTCTTTTTTACATAGTAACCAAGGTCAAAGACTCATTTCTCGATTTCAATTCTTCAAACAACATTTCAATAAAAAGACTTATTTTTCGCCCTCCTCTTATTTACAACTTGCATATTATCTATAGCCTGAGTCTGTATGGCGTCGCATCGCCAATGACAATCTTCATGCAACTGAACTTCTCTGACTTTGCCTAATACCTTCCTCGAAGACCATGATAATATGGAGTGATTCTCCCTGGAACACTTCTCGTTGGCAAAGGTCCTTCGCCTGAGGAACTTCGTAGTGCGACTTCGTCTTCGTCTTCCAAAAGAGGAAATAACTTCCTAATTTGGATGGGCTCCCAGTTTCAATTGACAGGAGCGCGACGGCTCCGAAAGAGAAGGGGTATGCAGCGCTAACACCGGCACGAGAGCTTTGCCTAGTTAGACCTCAAGACAGTGAGAGTAAGAAAAATATGATTAACACCAACAAGACTATTCTAACAACTTGTACCACGTCACGACAAGAAAAAGACAAAGACCGACATCCTCTCAACTTTCAAGTCCATCCCACTTCAATCCACATTATTTTACTTTCCTCTATCCCTCCCTCCACCACAGCCAAATCACAGCTCCATCTTATCCTCCTTCTCATACCCCGGGTTCTTCTGCAGCACCACAAAGCCCTCGAGGACGTGGCTGAACGGGATGAACTCCTCCGTGGCGAGCTCGGCGCGCTCGGTCGTGCCCAGCCGCACGGGCGACTGGTGCGTCTGGAACCCGGAGATCGTGCGCGGTTTGCCGGCTTGGCCGACGACGTCGACGGCCTGTTATGGGGGGTTGGAATTAGTAAGGGATGGGACGAAGGAGGGGAGGAAGGAGGGGAGGAGGGAGAAATAGAGGGAGAGAGGAGAAGGAACAAGGCTTACCTGGCCAACGCGCACGGTGACGGGCTTGGGCTCGAGGTTCTCGTCGAGGGTGATGAGGAAGCGGGGGTACATGGCTGGTGTGAGGAGGTACAGCATCCAGTGGTATTTGTCCAGGATGACTAGGAAATAACAAGTGAGCAACAGTCCAAAGAAAGAAACAAACAAAGAAAAAAAAGAGACTCAGTAACTTACATCCCTTCGAATCCGTAAACGCCGTCACCACCGCCAACAACCCCGCCACCGCCGGTCTATGCATCACACTCCGATCCGCAAAGAACGGGCTCAGCCCCACCGTCCCCTTCCCCATATGCACCAGGCCCTGCGCAACCCGCACCATAAACAGCGAGTCCGGCTCCTTCTGGTAATACCCCGCGAGCTGCCTCAGCATCTGCGCCAGCCTCGCGTTATTCGTCCCCGCGCCCACCAGCCCCATCGCGAGGATGGCGTTCAGGGCCACGGCGAGGTCGTTGTCGTGCGAGTACTTGGAGAGCGTGTCGAGGATGGGGAGCTGCGGGTTGGACGTGGACACGAGCGCGATGGCGAGCGGGACGGCTTTGCGGATGGTGGGCGAGCCGTAGTGCATGAGGTGGTTGAATTGGCGGAGCGACATTTCGGCGCCGATGGGCTCGCCCATTGCGATGAGCGCGATGGCGAGCACGGCGAAGGCTTGGTAGGTGTCGTCTTTCTTGGGGGGTTTGGTGCTGTCGGTGGTGGTGGTGGTGCTTCCTGCGCTGCCGGCGTTGGGGGCGTTGGCGTTGGCGGTGGTGGTGGTGGTGTTGGTGTTGTTGGCAGGGGTGGCGGTGGCGTTGGGGCCAGAGGCGTTGGTGTTGGCGGAGGCGGCGTTAACGTGCTCATCGCAGTGGTGCAGCATCGCCTGCACCTTGAGGACGTTGCCCGTCCCAGCAAACGAGCACGCCTCGACGAGGATCTGCGCCGTCTTGGATATCGGGTGGTCGATGGCTTTGAGCGTCTCGATCGTCGCGTCCGACGCGTCTTGTTGACCTGAAGAAACAAAAGATTTAGAAAATCAATCAGCACCAGCCTCAATAAGCCCCCTTCTAAAGGGAAGGGGAAGACACCAACCAAGATACAACAACCCCAAACCCAGCGCCATAAACCGCGCCCACTTCTCATCCAACCCCTTTGCTCCCCCCTCTCCTCCCTCACTCTTCTCCATCAACACCTGCAAAATCGTCTCACTCACATCCCCATTCCTACTGCCCACAAACACGAATCCTAACGCTAAGGCCGCTAAACTGGCAACCTCCATGCTCACCGAATCGTCCCCGACGTAGGGTAACAACAAAGCGAGGACTTCCTCGCGGTGGGAGCCGGCGTAGGCCAGGGCGAGCCCCATGAACGAGGCGGTTTTGAGCGGGACGGATTTGTTCTCGACGTGTTCGGAGAGGAGGTTGAGCGCAAAGTCGGCTTCGGTGCGGATGGAGGAGTTGAGCATGCCTGTGGCGAAGAGGGCTCCGGCCTGTGTAGGGGAAGGGGAGTAGGTAAGTAACGGGTCGATCTGTCCTAAATTCGATAACCTAGACTTGCCTTGATGTGCTCCTCGGAGGAGTAGGTGTACTTGTCGATATGACTCAACCCGACTTCTGTGTCCCAGAGCAAGCTCAGTCCTAGAGAAGCCGCGGCGCTCATCATACCTATTCACAGGGGCACATACACCACATCAGCTTCCGTCCAACAGATCGGTGCAAAACGGGAAAAAAAGGGCAAAGCTTAAAGGAAAACAGAAAGGAAAAGGAAAAGCCAAGGAAAAGGGCGAAGTAAAGCAAAAGGAAAGGAAGAGAAGGACAGAGTAAAAAAGGACGAAGAAACGGAGAAAAGACCCACCATGGTCCTTATTCTTATAAATCCAGCTATTCCCCTCATCCGCCGTCACCATCAATTTATCGTTCCCAAAGCCGGCGTTCACGAACGCGTTGACGAATGTCCCCGCGAGGTTGCCGCGTGCGGAGTCGACGTTTGCTGAGATGCCAGGTCCTACAAAAAAACAAAAACGAACACCACTATAATCAGTATCCACCCAAAATAAATGGACTAAGAGAGCAAACCCCCAACTCACGCGTATTCTCCAAATGGCTCTTATACACATCCTCCAAGCTCTTCGCCTCCTCCACGCCCAGCTCCTTCCCGAACTCGCGGAAGTGCCGGCTCAGGTGCGTGTTGTACAGGCAGTCTTGGAGGTCGGGCTCGAAGTCCTCTGGTTCTGGTTCTGCCTCTGTTTCTGGGGCGTCGCCGGAGTCTGAGCCTGGGTTGGACGGGGAGGAGGAGGGGGAAGAGTGCAGCCACTCGATGGGTATTTGCGCGCGGGCGATGAGGAAGGCTAGTTGGCGCTTCATTAGGCTGGAGTGGGGTAGAGTGAGTTAGTAGGGAGGGAAATGATTAAATGATTAAAGGAAGGGAGCGAGGAACGTACGGATTAGCAGGCGCGTTAAAGTCCTCCCGCACGAGGTCGGGGTCGCCCAGCCGGATAGCGAGGGTGAGCGCTTCCGGGAACTTGTGGTGCTGCACGTAGATACTGTGCGCGGTCTTGAGGAAGAGGACGTCGTCTGGTGGGGGGAGGAGGTTGACGCATCTGCATTAGAGTTAGAGTAAGGATAGAAATAGAAATAGGTTGTTAGTGGATGTAAGGAAGAGTAGTGCAGGGAGGGGGACGTACGCGATCATGTACTGGCATACACGGGCGTAGGTGTTGTCGTCCACGAGCGTGGCGATCTGGTCGATGATCTCGAGCTCTTCAAGCAGATCTACCGCATCTGGCTCGGCATTATGCTCCAACAAAAACCTCGCACACGTCTTCGCCAACTCTCTCAGTTCCTCAATCGTGCCAGGAACACTATCCTTCCCCTCCCCCTCCTTGCCCCCCTCCGCGCCCTTCCCGGTGCCCTCCTCCAGCGCCGCCTGCTCGCGCAGGGAATACTCCTCCCCGAGCTCCGCGGCGAGGTGGCGCACGTACTCGTGCCCCCATGTGCCAGGGTCTGCGAGGGGCGAGGAGGGCGGGCGCTGGGAGGCGGAGAGGAGGCGGTAGCGCAGGGTGCCGCGGGGTTGGGTGTCGGAGTAGGTCATTGCGAGGACGGAGAGGATGTCGGCGAAGAGGGACTAGAGGGGTGAGGGGGTTAGCATGAGTTGGGTGAAGGGTAAAGGGAGAGGGGGGGGGACACTGACCTTGTTTTCAGACGGCTGCCATGTCTCGTAGAGAGCTTGCAGATCGGGGTAGTGCGGACGGAGGAACTTGAGGGGTTTGGGGACGGAGGTCATGGAAGAGGTTGAGGTGCGGATGAGCGTGCGCAGGGTTTCGAGCGCGGGGGCGTATAGGTCCGTGTTGGGTTCCTAGTAGGGCATTGCGTCAGCGCTACTTTCTTTCTTTCTCTTGAGTGAAGGATGAGGGATAGAATACCTTTAGACGCTCGACGAGCAGTTCGAGTTGGTCTTTTAGCTGCTGGTCCTCTTCCGACTACATAAACCCTCATCAATACACAATTCACAAATCAGGATGGAGGGATACGCACCAGCTCCTCCCCCTCCGCCTTCTCATCGACCTTGGACAGGCCCTTGAAATCGGCCTTGTCGCTCTCGGGCTTTTCCTTCTTCTGCGGGTCGTCAGAGTGCACGGGGATGAGGAAGCCTTGTTCCTTCTTGTCGGACATGGTGGGTGGTAGTGGTACAGGTGAGTGAAATGAGGAAGACTTGCAAATCAAATCGCAGAGCTCTGAACGCGACGCGCGTCCAGTCCGCTTGCCCAATTCGGGTGTTTGTCATCGGCCCCGAAAGCACACACTTCGAACTTGGAAATTGGAGGAGAATGTGACAGGCATGTGGGGGTGACAGGGTTGCTCAGGGCAGTCACGCTCAGCCAAGGAAGCAAAGAGCGGTGTGCTGAAAGTGATGTGCGTTTTGGGACAAGGCTTGTTCTAGCGACGACGACAGCTCGCCTCTCAGCTTTTCCTTTCTCTCTCTTTGCCTCTTTTCGTCTGTCTTCTGTCTTCTGGGTCACTGCTGGACAAGTGTGCTTCCTTCCCCCTTGCGTTCCTTCCTCCTTCCTGGCAGGCCCCGTTTAGTGTTGTGCTTGAGCCTAGCTTGAACTATAGACAGGACAGGAATGACGGAGGGGATTCAGATTACTATTCCAGGTCCGTGCCTCAGCTAGCCAACTAGTCTATCATACACTAAGTAGACTAACCTCTCTCCTTCATTACTACCAACAGACTTTGACGATGACGACCTAAGATCAGGCCCAACACCCTTCGGTCGCTCCGCCTTCGGTTTCGGCTCTGGCGCATCAGCTGGTGGCAGCGGCTTTGGCTCCTCCACCCCCGTCCTCGACTCCCCCGGCGGCTTCTCCACCCCAATCAGCGCTTTCCACTCCACTGGCGAACGGAGCTACTTCTCCCATTCACACTCCCGGGGCGACTCGTCCGCGTCCATCGACTCTGCCGGGTCCGCCACGACGAGGTTCCCCAGTAAACCCAGCACGCCCTTTTCGCACTCGGCCCAGCCGAGTGTAGCGAGTCATTCGTTTACGAAGAAGCCCTCCTTCGCCTCCATCAGGAATGCATTCAAAAGCGGCAAAAGCAGTAACAACTCGAATAATAATAATAATAATGACCCCCCGCC